>CM076574.1:336598650-336680349 GCA_034641835.2 Pinus albicaulis | reverse complement strand
TTATCACTTGTGAGCGCTTATTCCACCCATTTCTACCATTCTTCATCACGTCATTTATTATAATTTATTATTTAAATCCATTTTATAATGATTTATGCTCTTATGAATGAATTTTATTTATTCTCCTTTATTTCTAATAAATTGATGATTATGAATTATTTTATCAATGATAGTTTTAATAAGTTGGTTATAACATTATTCACCATTTTTAGCCTCCAAGATAATTTCCAGATTGAAGATTTGATCATTAAAAGTGCCAACTCAAAAATGCGCTCGAATAAGGAGTGACAGTTTTGCGGTTGAGATTCTGAGCAAATGAAGACGAATCCGGAAAATCCGGAACATGGGTTTTGTTCAGAACGGACCCAATTAACTTTGGCAAAAACCGGTTTGCCCAAATTCGGCTTGTACTGAGAGAAACGCAGGGTTCTTGGAGCACGATTTTCTCAGATCTGTGGTTGCGGCCGTCCTCCAAATCTCAGCTACAAAGCCAAATTCGACTTGCTGTTGTTGAAAGATGGATGTAAATATATTTTATTGTTGATCAATTGGTTGGAAGAAATTCAATATTATTATGGGAAGATTGTATTTACTATTCAATTATCTATCATGATATAAAGGAAAGCGTGTTCTTATGAGGGAGTGTAATTCAAAGCATAGTTTGATTATTGAATCAAAAGAGAAGCGATTCTAATCGTCATTAATGGAAGTTTGGTGATTCTCTCATCTCTGCGTCTGGATTAACTTAAGGCGGTGTTCCCTTGGAGGCTAAGGGCCCGGCCCCGGAGGACACTTGTCGCTGTATATTATCTCTTTGATTTCTGCGTTATGCGTGGTTTTGCTTATCAGCTTGAATCAGTAATCTGAGTAACCAAGCTGTAACCTTCTTAAGCTGGTATTACTGTATTTTTCTATGGTTTATACTTCATACGATTGCTATTCAATTGACATTGTGGTTCCATTATGAATTGTAATCGTTACCCTTTCTAACCAGGATTAATACTTGTGGTATCAGACTCAGATTACTATTAACGTGTGCCTGTGTTAAGTTATTATGCATTTGTATTTGGCCTTCCAGCGTGTTGTGTGCGTATATGATTTATTAATGATGTTCATAATTTATCAATAGTTATTGTTGTTCCATTAGCGTGTTCTGCTTAACTTGCCTTAAAAGTGAAAGATTGTTATTTGATTGCGAAAAGTGCATTTGGGTTAATAGATTAAGTTTGGTTACGACTCGCGAGACTTAGCTGTTCGTTTGTTGTTCCATTTTGCTATCTGTCGTTCCATTTTACTCGCATTTGTTGTTTTGGTGTGAGAGACGATCTAAGGCTGTAGTGAGCTTTGGCATTCACTGTTTAGCTCCCAGACCCGTGGTCTATGCTCTAATTTCCTTTACATCAGTTTCCAAAAGGATGAGTTATTATTACTGGACCCTTGACTGATACATTGCTTATTTTCCGAATGCATGATTTAAGTCTTAAAATGCTTTGTTGTAAGTAGATTTTATTTCCAGCTTTCATTTACTTTTGGATTTTAAGCACTATACTGCAAAACATTACTCTTGAGTAAATAGCCGCCTCAGACTGAGTACACTCTTGAGATAAAAAGTCGTCCCTGGGTTGATAATTAATGTGAAGGTAATTAGAGGTGAAAGAGACCCTTTTTATCGCTCCACAGAGAGATCTAAGATGCTCCCTCTAAACCACCATAGCTCTAGTCTATTCCTTATCCTCGAGGCTTTGCATGCATTTTATACATCACATGCATGCAATTTATTGACTCAAGCACCTATCTACTTCACATGGCCTATGAAGATGTGTCTCAAGAATTCATTTCCTTTATTAAATATCACATTGTAGCCACGATATTCCAACACCGTGATGGAAACCAAATTCTTCTTTAGACCCAATAGAAACATCACATCCTTGCGCCGGAGAGGGGATCTAGAATCCCTCTGAAAGGTGACTGTATCGATACCGGTCACATTATACCTTTCCTTGTCTCCAAACTCAATGTTCATTTGGAGGTGTCTCTCCTCCAAGTCACTGAAAAAATATCTATTCCCCGTCATATGGAACAAGGAACCACTATCGAGATACCACATGCTTCCCATCACTGTGCTCACCATGCATGTGATGATATTAAATTCAAGCTCAAACTATGAATCCAACACTTCACTTGCTACTGCTACTGCAAGATTCTTCTTTCTTTCTTCCTTCTATGGAAACTTCGTGGCATAGTTCCCATATTCATGAAAGTGAAAGCACTTGATTTTGGAAAAGTATTTTTGCTTTCCCTCTAGGCTAGAATTAGTCTCACCTTGGGACTTCTTCCCCTTGTCCTTTCTTCCTTTTTTGACGAATACAAAGTCCTCTCCATATTCTTTGGATGAGGCCTCATCTCTGTTGCACTCAATTGTTTCTTCATCTACTAGATCAGACCATAATCACTCCCGATGTGGTAGTTTTTCCATGCCATTACCAAATCTTGATAACTATGCCATCTCCTGGGAAGGCCCAAAAGAGATAGAGCTACTAATTCTTCTTTAGGGACAATAACACCGACCCTTCCAAGTTCATTATGACATTGTGTAAACCTGCTGAGGTACTGTGGAATTGTTTATTTCTTTTGCATCTTAATACTTCTAATATTTTCCTTGAGTGTCAGCTTCTTGTGGTCACTATTGCTCTCAAAAAAATATGTCAGTATTCTCCACATCACAGAAGGAGTCTCTTTCCCATGGATATTTGAGACAATATGATCTAGAACTCCATCCAATATGATCCTCCTTGCTTTAGTCACATCCTTCTTCCACTAAGCAAGATCCTAGGAATCTGATGCTAGGGGTTTTGCTACATCACTCTTGATGTATTCTAGCAGCCCATTGTCATCCAATACTACCTCCATGCCACAAATTTATTGTTCCTTCCAAAGAATACTCAAGGCCGAGTCCATTGAAATTCATCTTCTCAGTCCCGTAGGAAACCTGCAACATTGATCTTCAAATTCGAACCTCTTGCAATGACAACTTCGAATTCTCTTCTCTACTGTGAATCTAGCTCTGATACCATGTAGAAATTAATGTGTAGATCCTAAAATTCTCATGAAATTTACTAAATCATAAGACTAGAATCTAGTCTACCAATTTGCAGAAGTAAATTCACGATCAAGAGCACAAATCATTAACATGCATCAAGATTCAATACACATACACAGAGATACATCTAGTGGAAAGAAACTGATCAAAACCCCTTACTATCTATATTACAGTAATCAAATAATATGGATGAATACAATATGCTCCATGATGAGCACCATCATTAAGTACATTCTAAGGGGTTAATCGTCACCTTTTTAGCCTAATTATTTTCTATTTCTCACATTTAATTGCATTTTTTCATGTTTTTCTTAGTGATAATGGTGTATTAATGGTTTTCATGCTTCGAGGCCTAATGTGGTTTAAATGTAGGAAAATCGGGGGAATATGACATTTTTTAGGAATATCGCATAATCAGGGCTCGGAGTAGACATCAAGGAGTGATTTTAGGAAGGTTTACCACCTCCTTAACTCCTAAAGGCAACCAATATCTTCTCAATATCCTCCTCCAATTGCTTGAAATCAAAGGCAGCGAAGCAAGTGAAAGATCAAAGGGAGCCAAGCTCCCGTTATCTCGATTTCCAAGGGAAACAATACCTACTTTTTAGGGATATGTTGGTAGCTACCCTTTAGGATAAATAGGCTAGATAAAGAGCTTATTAGGATTCAATTTTTGGATGCAGCTAGAGAACTCTTGGCTCTTGTATTATAGTTTTCTGACTTTCATATGTTATGTACGAAACCAGTTATGAAATAAAATGAGCATTTGGTTTCTTCTCCACTGAGTTAGTTTAAGGGAGTTGAGTTTTTGGGTTAGGGCCCAATCCATTGGCCTCAGTCTCTCTTATGTACTTGTGTTTTCTCTTATGTTTTAGTAGTTAATCTCTTTCATTTCCTGTTTGGTAGGATAGAGAACATCCAAACTATGTGCTAAGCCTCCCTTTCTCACCTCCTCCATTGGAGCTTTAGGAGGAAGGTCTTCACCACATACCAAAATGTATTTTATTTTATGATTTATTGGAAAATTTAGATAGTTTACTTTTCTTTTCATGAACATGTTGTAGATGCAAAGGTATATTTCTGTTTTATTTTCATAGGTAGGTTTATTTAAATTCAACTCATATTTTCCACCATTTTTATGATAAATTTGTCAATGATGAATGCATGAACAAGTAGTTTGATTGCAGGTTTGAATAGAGCAGTAGAGGAGGACCCCTTCAAAACCATCAACTTTAGTATTCACCCTTCATCAACCACATTCCATCCAAGTCACATTCAACCCTATTTTTTGGAAATCACCACCACATCACCAAGAGCCACCTTGGAGGTGCAAGCCAGGATTTGTGAAGAGTTTTGAGCTTGGCCAAGGGGTTAGATACCCTTCATAAACCTATATATACCTTCACCCCACCTCTCCTAACCTTTTCCTCACCATTTATAGCCTCAAACTCCACATGGTTTGTTTCCTATAGATTTTTATGACATCTTGTAGCACTACAGGAAATCCTATAGAAAATTCTTGTAGCAGTGCCAACCACTCTCTCCTTCAACTCAAAATAAATGTTTCACCTCATCTAAGCATAGCCAAGCCACCAATAGGCCTTCAGCCCTGAACCTTTGGGCTAGGGACCCTCTTAGACCACCTCAGTGCCTCCTTCTTTTGTTGCAAAACACAATCATTTAAAAGTGTGATTAGCTCATTGCAAGATGCATCATTAAACACAATAGTTAGTCATAATATCGAGAGGTATAAATTAGTAATTTGGTTAAATATGTGTGATTTAGATTAGTTTCCCTTTCTACAATTCAATTCAGCAATTTAGATTATGAATTCCACTTAGTGTAATTTCCTTTCTTGCATTAGCTTAAGGGTGAATTTCTCTTTCTTACAGATAGCTAGATGAATCAGTGTGATCTAGAGTAGTTTGTTTCCCTATTGATAGAGTGATTTCCATGATATATTTCCAGTCTTAGATTACATTTAGAAGTGTAATAGACTTCCTTTCCTAGAAGTAACCCTAGCAGTAGCACCTCATTATAGAAATTAGAATAGGATGGCATTAGTAGAACCCTACTGTTGTGCATATAGCACTGTCACCTCCAAGTTTGTATGAACCTCAAGTTGATAAAGTAAAGTTGAGTAGACTCTAGGAGTTGCAACACTCTTGGTGCAATACCAGGGCCCACTACTTTGCTCAACCTTGAGCTCAACCTACACCTATATCTTCTATCCTTTGCCTGGCTGACTGACCTTGGCCAATACTTAGCAAAACTTTCGAGCCTCCAAGTCCCTATTTACTTATGTTGTTACTCAAGGAATTAGCCCCTATTATTTAGTAAATTCATCAATTTGGATTGTGCAATTCCTTTAGGCCCTTCTCTGACTACATGCACGACCTGCACAACTTGGAATAGTTTACAACTTATAGTAAACTTCCCTTGAACTCCAATATCAATTGGGTATGTCTAATTTTATGCATTCATGAGTTAATTTAGACCGATTGATCAGTTAACTAGTTAAACATTGAAGCTACACGCCACTGCTATATGTCCCACTAGTTTCTCTGGTAGTTGGAACTAGTTTAGCTAACCATAACTCAATTTAACTGAATTAAATTGTTACAACTGAAATTAACCCAACCTAGGCTCCTAAAATTTAGGAATCAATGTACAAAACTCAAGTTCATGCCCCCAAATTGAATTAACTAAGTTAATTGAGTGATAAAAACTATATAACCTCAGTTATCGCATTCAAGTTGTCTGTTGATGTGGAATTTCAAATTTCTCCTAATTTAATCAAGGGAAAATTAAATTAGGAATTTCTTGTTGCATTTTCAAAAATTTTATTTTCAATAAATTACTTTTTATCTATCTCCTCTCCTCCAACTATTTGTGTGAGTGAATGGTGAATAGTGAGGAACCTCCTCTCTACTCCTACTGTCAGGCTAATATAGGAGCATAAATTTGGACATAGTATTTCAATCAATTTGGGTGTTTATAAACTTAGAAGCACATTATTGTATGTAAGGAATTTATTCTAGATTATTTGTCGCATGAGAAAATGGAATACTAGATTATGAACTAAGTACTAAAGTTAAGTGCTATTAAAAAACTTAAATTTTGAAATATTGCATTTGTAAAAATTGAAGGAGCAAGGTTAGAAAGCATGAAACAAAAATTTAAAGGAAAACTAATCTAACCACACTTCTTTGAAAATAAAGCACACACATACCCAAAATCTGTTGAATAATCAAGCATGCACTAGTGTCCCAAATGTTCTAACTCCCTTGGTTTCCCAAAGTTATTTGAATCCTAGTCTTTTACACTACCATGTAAGGTTGATTTCTGAGTATTCACATTGAAATCAAAGGCATGGAAATTACATGAATTCTAATCAATGCTTAAGTAATTCCAATTTGATGGAATTACATGCACTTAGGCATTTCCAAAATAAAGGGGTATTAGGAAAATCACTCTTATTATTTTACTCAATGAAAAAATAAGCTAAGTTTCCCAAGTCATTAGCTATTCTATGAAAGCATGAGCTAATATATAAATCAAGAACCATGTTGCCTTGAAGAAATACTAGTTTGATGAATTATGAATGCACCAAGGCCTTTTCTATTTTAGAGATATGAATGGATGGTCACTTCTATTCTTATACTTAGCTCAACAATAAGTTTTTCCTCATGTACATCAATTAATATATGATAATTTGTTCATGAACACTACCTAAAACTATGAAAAAAAACAAGGAAAGATATTTGATATCTCTCACAACATTTATAAAAAATTATATGAAATTACAAGCTTATGAGAAATGAGAGAAGTAAAAACAATTGGAAATATGAAAAATTGAATTAAAAACTTATGAAAGTGAAAGTTTTCTTGCATGAAAAACATGGAAAAATATGGAGAATATATAGCATCATATACAAGATAAACAATAAACAAAACAAGTGTACATGTTGAAGTTGTGAGGGCACTCCACTCCTTAGCATGTATACCTTTGAGACTACGAGTAAAGAAAACTCAATAAAATTCATGTATTTCTAAAATAAACATGTCCAAATCTATAACACAAATCTGCAGATCTAAAACTATGTAATATTCCCCAAATGGGAAAACTCAGCAATACATGCATGAAAAACGCAGTTTCCAGAAATATAAGCATCAACATAAAAATTCAGCCCATGGATTCATTAGATCTGCTATTATAACACTTAGATCACAAATCTGTAGATCTAAAACTATGTAATATTCCCCAAATCGGAAAACTCAGCAATACATGCATGAAAAACGCAGTTTTCAGAAATATAAGCATCAACATAAAAATGCAGCCCATGGATCCATTAGATATACTATTACAACACTTAGATCTAAGAGGCGATAAAAAACAAATGACTTTTTCCTAGTTAAACAAGCCTCCCATGCTCAAAACAACCCAAAAACACTGAAAACCCCAAGATTTACTACAACACAAATTATTGCATAAAGTGACAGTGCAGTCTATAGAGGGTTTGCACTTAGAAATATAGAAGAAAATAATATCTTCTATTATATTAATCAATGAGGCATAAAAATAGAGATCTAGTCTCTTTTACATAGTTCCGAGATGACCCGGGAAGGGTTTCTTGACAGAAATGATATACATGAAATTTACTGTTGTAGATATATGGTTGAATCATGCTGTATGGCTGAAGCACTAAATAAATATGGCTTATCATGCAAATAAATGGCAATAGACTCTCCTACTATCTTTCTGGGAAGTAGAATGAACCTCCTTCAGGGAAACTAGCTCAAAATACAAGGGATTAAACCCCTCCACTGCAATACCTTAAGAAATAATGCAGTTTCTGAAAGGTACTACACTGTTTCTGAACGTGAATTCTTGGCCTAACACCAGGTAGTGGAAAATGTAGCACAAAATTCTCTCCTCAGTTTTCTTAAACAAGATCTCCAAGCAAGAGTGGGGAATTCCCGCATGAGAAAACCCTTGCACTAAACAGTGCAAAAAACTTAGCTAAATAGCCAAAGGATGTATAAATTCTAAACAGACCACATAAAAATTATAATCTTCAATCATGCTCCATATGGTTTCCATCCCCTTCATTATATAGTTGATGAGCTTCCTCACCAAGGGTCCCACCCAATTATGAGGTTGCTTCCATGCAAAGGCTCCTCCACCAAAATTACGTTATCTCCATTAGTATCACTTATATTTTTACATCACTGTTTGATTTAGTCAACCTTGACTGGATCTTCATACAATATCTCTTTTCACACTCAAGGTATCTTTATTTTGACCAGCTAGATTGATCTCTATTCACATTGAGTTGTCTTTATTTAGGGTCCACTCCTCACAAATTAATGTTGTTGACTTGGTCAAAATTGACTTTGTCCACACATTTTTGACCCTGTTCACACATGAGGATGTTTGATCTAGTTATTAACATGATCCCTTTTCACATTATGAGGGATTTTATGCCTACTTAAACAACTTATGAGCCTCCTTTCCCATTTATTAATCTAACTAGATATTCAAAGAAAAATTAATATTCATATTAGCTGCATGATAATTTATGAATATTACAGTCTTCCTCTCCCAATTTTTTCTTGTCCTCAACCAATTGCAAGGGTGCTGCAAAATCTCCCCTCCTCCTCTTGTGGCCTCTTCCTCCAATAGTCTCCACCATTGCTTCAAATTTTATGCAATAATTCTATCTCCCAACGGTTCCTCCCAAGTGTGCAAGTTGGCCTTTAGTGGATAAGCCAAATGGCTCTCATCATGAAATAAAGGAAGGCCTATATGGAAACCTTATTTTTGATCAATGGCCTCCTCAAGATAGAAGTGATGACAGTCATGGGTAATTTCATCATCAATGAAGGACTCCCATCTCCATGTTATCATCCAATTGAAATGAATCACCTCCTAGCTTGGTAATTCATAGAAAAGATCCTCCCAATTTCTCATGAGAGGCATGTCCCAAGCGTTCCAAACAATCATATGGCCCACCACATAAAGAAATAAGTGTACTATAGTGGCCATATAGTTTCCCATGCTCCCCTTGAAACATGTAGTGCAAAAAGTGTGGGAAATTTCTTCTCCCAAGGACACATCCAACCAATGGGTCTTCCTCCCACCCATGTTCCCAAAAAAGATAAGAACATATTCAGCATATGGAATCATAATTAGAGTCATGCTAGCTACCATATGCAATAAGGGGGAAGGATAATGGTCCCTCAAGTGCAACCAACACAATTTTACTCCTAACTGCCAAAGAATATGATATGACAAGTATTTTTCCCAACACTTGTTTGCTGCCCCATCCTTCTTGCATGCTTCGAGAAGGTGTATTATGGTTGGTGTTAATGAATCACACCATGAAGAGTACATCATCTCTCCAACATCTTCTAAGGAATGGTCAACATCACCATTGTCCATGGCCCAAAGTTGCCTATGAATCCCATAAGGAAAGGTGCCCCCTCTTGGAGCAAAACCCTGCACATGAGTGTTAAGAAAATACAAGCATATAGTAGATACATTATGATGTTCAGAAATACAAGTCTCACCATACACTTGATTCAAATCAGTGAGGTAACTCATGGATGAGCTCCCTCTCACACCCAATTAATAAGGAAGTGGTAATGATAACTCTTCCCAAGAGCTACGTTCCTCCTTAGCCAGAAAATGTTCCATGCACTTCCTCATATGAGAGTGCATCTCCTCTTTGAAGTCTTCCCACATGAATCCTTCCAAGATAGTACGGTATGCTTTAATAAATCTAGTGGGTTTAGAAAGCAAGATCTCATAGGCTGCATTAAGTAGTTTATCCTTGAGCTTGGAGTCTCTTGTCAAATAAATTTGATCATGATAATAAATGACTCCATCAACCACTTTATACCTCCTATCCATTACTTTCCCATCAAGAACCTTACATGTGAAGAGGTCCTTGGAATATTCCATCAAAAGTTGGGACTCCCAATATGGATCTAAGCTTCCTAGCAATGACAGCGTTGTAGAAATCTGAAATGTAGCCCCTCTCATAACATGGTTCTCCTCTTTGACATGCTTGATGCCAAAGTCACATGTTGGAGTACTATCAACTTTATTTTGCTGCCTCTCTTGTAGCTAATATTGCTCAAGACAAGATTGAAGTAGGTTGAAGTCAACTTCTCCTTGAAATTTTTTTTCCTTCCAAAGCTTCCTAAATTTGCCCCATGCATGCAAGAGTGTTGATATCCTCTTTTCATGTTAAAAAATCTTCATTATGTATAGAAGTATATTTTGCTGCTCCAAGGCTATGGAGTGGCATTTTGATACCATGCTCATGTCAACATAGATTTCTAAATTCTTATTTTCCAGCGCAAATAGATGAGTGGAAGATAGAAAAGTCAATTTCATAAAATTGCTCAGCTTTCCTTGGAATCCATCATTAGTTCTCAGCACTGCGGTAGCTCCCCTCAAGGCTCCTTCTTTAGCCAAATATGTCACTGTTGCACATAGTTGAGAGAACACTTTAGTCTTCCTCCAATCAGGGGGTCTTCCTGGTGGAATGCCTCCATACAAAGAGACATCGAGGTATAGAGCAAGATGTATATGTGTGTGGACAACCTTCATTGCATAGATCCTCCTAAATTCTTTGTGTATAAATATTCTGAAATAAAGAGGGGTGTACACTCCTCATCATATGATGCTTTTCCTCCCCTTTATCTTCTTCCATCTTCAAGATCTCACCATTTGATAATGATGGCACATGTTGCAAATGGATTGTGCCATGATCTCCATATGTGAGATTCTTTGGAACTCCTTGCAAGAGTGTAAGAGTTTCTCTCCTTGGAGCAAGTGCTCCATCTTCCTCTTCATGAGGTACTAGATGTACCCTTGTTATGACTGTGCTGTTATCTCCAACCTTCTCTTACTCCCCTTCAATAGTTGAAAATGCCTCATCAACAGTAAGAGACCTTAGATCTTGGTCTTCGTTTGAAGGAGGAATTTCCATGTCTTCCTCTTAAGAAGAAAGCTCCTCATGCAATGGGGACTTTACCTTTGGCAAGGTATCAAACAAGTTTTCATCCCCTTCAATGGTTTTCTAGAATGGAGTTGGATTTATAGATCCTCCCAACTCATGCAAACGTTTTGTTTGATATGGTTTGATAGTCTCCATAGAAGGTGTTTCATATGATTTTTCATCAAACCTTTCCACTATTCTTCTAATGAAATTTTCATAAGTAGATGTATTTTCATTCTTTAAGGAAAAAGATTCAAACACCACCAAGAATAAGCCTTACCCTCAAGATGCAGTGCTACTAATTTGATGGCTTCTTTTTTTGAAACTTGATGTTGTAGCACATAGGTGTCTAGCTCCTTCACCCAAGCCCTAACGGGACATTTAGGTGATCCATCAAAAGTAGATAGAAAGAATCTACCCACACCATGTTGCTTTCTCCTTGTGCTTATTTCCTCCTTGATCTTGCAAAACCCTTAGAAGTTCATGTGATCTTTGAACCCCTTAGATTGAGCTTCATAATCTTGCAAATAATCACCAAGAGTCTCCTTCTTTGGCACATCTCCTTTCTCCATATTCTTTGTCATGAACAAGTGGCTAATATAGTGTTGTAAATCTGATGATGTGGCTGAATGCTCACACCCTTAAGATTAGGAACTAGATCTTTCCTCCTGTACCTTTCTCGTTGAGGGACTTCGATGTCTTTCCCTCCTCATTTCTTTGATGTCTTTTCTTATACCCTGTAGAGTTTGAAAGAGAAGTTTTGAGAACCTCTTTCCTCCAAAAAATAAGGGTTTGCTTTGATCTCTCTTACAGATCTTCTCCTTCCCATGAGAAGACTCCATAATGGTTGAAGAACATAGGTTGAGCCAAGATTAGGGCTCTGATACCACTATAATATTCCCCAAATGGGAAAACTCAATATACATGCATGAAAAACGCATTTTTCAGAAATACTAGCATCAAAAGAAAAATTCAACCCATGGATCCATTAGATTTTCCATTATAGCACTTAGATATAAGAGGAGATTAGAAACAAATGACTTTTGCCTAGTTAAACAGGCCTCCCATGCTCAAAACAACCCAAAAACACTGAAAACCCCAAGATTTACTACAACACAAATTACTGCATAAAGTGACAATGAATTCTATAGAGGGTTTATGCTTAGAAATATAGAGAAAAATCAGATCTGTTATTATATTAATCAATGAGGCATAAAAACAAAGATCTAGTCTCTTTTACATAGGTCCGAGATGATCCAGGAAGGGTTTCTTGACAGAAATGATATACATGAAATTTCCTGCTGTGGATATATGGTTGAATCACACTGTATGGATGAGGCACTGCATAAATTTGGTTGATCATGCAAAGAAATGGTAGTATACTATCCTACTAGCTTTCCGGAAAGTAGAATGAAGCTCCTTCAGGGAAAATAGCTCAAAAGACAAGGGATTAAACCCCTCCACTGCAATACCTTAAGAAATAATGCAGTTTCTGAAAGGGATTACATCGTTGTTGAAGGTGACTGCTTGGACTAACACCAGGTAGTGGAAAATGTAGCACAATTCTCTCCTCAGATTTCTTAAACAAGATCTCCAAGCAAGAGTGGGGAATTCTCGCATGAGAAAACCCTTGCACTAAACAGTGCAGCAAACTTAGATAAACAACCAAAGGATGCAGAATGTCTAAATAGACCACATAAAAATTATAATATTCAATCATGCTCCATATGGTTTCCATCCCCTTCATTATATAGTTGATGAGCTTCCTCACCAAGGATCCCACCCAATTATGAGGTTGCTTCCATGCAAAGGCTGCTCCACCAAAATTATGTTGTCTCCATTAGTCCCACTCATATTTTTATAGCGCTGTTTGATTTACTCAACCTTGACTAGATCTTCATGCATTATATCTTTTCACACCCAAGGTATATTTATTTTGACCAGCTAGATTGATCTCCATTCACATTGAGCTGTATTTATTTAGGATCCACTCCTCACAAATTAATGTTGTTGACTTGGTCAAACTTGACTTTTTCCACACATTTTTGACCCTGTTCACACATGAGGATGTTTTATCTAGTTATTAACATGATCCATTTTCACATTATGAGGGATTTTATGCCTACTTAAACAACTTATGAACCTCTTTGCCCATTTATTAATCTAACTAGATATTGAAAGAAAAATTAATATTCCTAGTAGCTGCATGTTAATTTAGGAATATTACAAACTAAAGCCATCACTCTCAAAGACTAAAATATGTAAATTAAAAACTTATGATAGTCTTTCCATATTTGAGTATTTATAAACAAAGTTTTGGAACTTAAATGCTATAAAAACTATAGCCATAAATTAAAATGCTAATTTAAAGAGGTAGTTGGGTCAAGCTCCACCTTTGGGTGCCTCAAAGTCTAAATAAATCCCTAAAAAATCAAAACAATTTTGATTTTTAGCCTAAAAAATCCTACGTTGACCAAGCATTGACCATACATGTGTGAGTCAATTTTTGGAAAGGAATTAGGTATTCATTTATTCAGTGTTCTAACCCATGCTTTAGAATTCCCCTAACTTTCCTGTGTATATCAAAGGAATGCGTATTTACTAAAAATGCCATATTTTGATTTTTTTGTTTATATTTGTTTTCTAATGCAAAAATTTTGTCAAGAATTCTTGATTTAAAAGAGACTGAATTAAAAGATTTTTTATGCATTTTTAAGCCAAAATGAGGATAAAGTAGACAAATTAGAGTATAAAATAGGTTTATTAAGTTAGATTAGGGCTTAGGTTAAAGAAAAATGGGCACCAAAAAATATAGTCAAAACCTACCTTGATTTCATAAAAGAGGAGCTTATTGCTTCAGGTTGGGAGATAACTACTTGGGTGCATAATTTAATTAAGTCACTCACATTAGATTTCCCTTCACTTAACTAAAATTCTAATATATTTGGCATTAACATTAGAAAAATGTGAGAAATAGGGTAATGATATAGAATATATGATATATGGAAATGTTATGAGGCATAGGTCAACCATTTGGATGCCCTTCACTTCCCCTCTAGTGGACTCATCCATTTAGGTGCTCTTCCGTCATCTTTGGAACTTTTTATTCATTTAAAAATGATGATGTTTACATATAAGTCTTAAAAATAACCATGGCATGTCTGCTTAATGGCACAAAGGAAAATGTAGTAATGAAAAAATATATTTATAACATATACATTGTTGTATCTTAAGAGACAATTCCTTGGTTGTGGAAAGGAATCAGTGCTTAAGACATTTTTTTAAAATGTGTCACAAAAGTAATTATATCAGGTGGGCTTCGTTCAATCCCTTTGGAAACTATTTATTTTAAACCCTTAATAATCTAGTATAATGAAATATTTCACAATGCCATTGACTGCTAATATCTGAATGGAACAGAATAATTGTAGAGGAAACTCAAAGTAATATGTTGTAAACACAGAATATATTACTTTTAATTTTTAGAGAGAATTCATGGAGAGAGAGGAAACACAAAATATTATGATGTAAACAAAGAATCTATTACTTTTAAGTTCTAGAGAGAATTTGTGAAGGGAGAGGAGTTGGAGTGAAGGAGCGCTTATTAAGGCTATTTAACTCTTACTTACAAACGTAAATAAGAGACCAGCTACTTCATTACTTCACTTCATTCAAGGAAGAAACAACATAAAATGACATAAGAAACATGAATCACCACCAACAGTTGTAGGAAACTTGCTGCTTCTTTCATTCAACCATCATAAAAAGAAGTACAAAATGTAGTCTCCAAGAGGTTCAGAACACAAAACCCCTCTTATTTCTTTCTAGCTTTCTTAAATACATCAAAATAGTTCATAACTGCTAGAACTTCTTGAAACTACTTTGACTCCCTAAACTGTTAAAACTAATTATTACATTTCAATTGGGGACATCACTATAGCTTCAATCTTAACAAGAAAAAAAACAAATTAAAACTTGAAATATTATTCCTTTTGTTGAATCTGATTTGTTGTTGGTGCATCTCCCTGAAGTGTTGATGTTTCTCCTTGATAGATCAGACATCCTTGCCCTACATTTATTCTAGAGTTCAATGTTTGTCTTTCTGCTTGCTGTCATGTCTTTTCTGTTTCTGATGTGGTATTCAAACAGTTCTGCAATAACGCATCTTTGCTCGACTTGACCCAGCTATTGTGTTTCCAACAGTGCCACCATATGCTCCTTTTGCCCGACTCTGTTGATGCCTCTATGTTTCAAACAATGTTATCATGTCCCCTTATGCCTGACTCTACCTCTTTTGCCTGTGCCTGCAACATTCCATCTTCTCTTCTCTTTCGCTTTGTGTTGGGTCACTTACCCGATTCGACCACCGTTATGTTCAAGCTGTCATTTATTTACAAGGAGCAAGGAATACAACACTGTTTTGCACGTGGTCAGGTGTTACCCGAGTCTACTGCCATCGTTCACGTTTCTTCATAAAACAACGCAACTACACATAATCCTGGAATTTAAATAAATTCAAATTTTCCTTTGAAAAGTATCATTTTCATCCCTTTATCGCACTTCGCATTTTGGCATTCCAACATATTTCATGAGCGCCATTCCTCCCGAGCTTGCGATGTGCGATGCGCGATATGCGATAAAGGTATGGATGATGTGGCAGGTGGAGGAGGGGTCGATCGCAAATCACAATCAGTGATATAAAACTTATCACAAATCGCATATCAGTGTTCATAACATATCGGGGATTGAAGATCAACAATGGAATTTTGAAGTTGCGATATACAGGGAGAAGAGAGGCGACGTGGCGAGGAGGGACCCATTCAATATCGCATCGGCGATTAGGAGTGGTAAAAAATGAATATGGAAAAGATTTTTCACAAAATCTGACTGCGATAAGGGGTCCTACCAAAGGAGTCGCCTTCACATCTCCGCACATAATGTTAAAACACCAACATATAAATCAAAAATTATTTTTTAGCATACAAATTTTTTTACATCTTCTAACATATATGCTTTTTTTTGGTGTTTTGAGAAATATTTCAAAAGTAAATGCAAATGAGCCACAACATCTGGCTCCACCTGGGGATAGTAATTTTCTCCATCAAAGCGCTAAGAACCACATATTAGTGCCTTATCCATTGGGAATGGAGTCAAATATTTCTTGGTGACATATGAACAATGAGAAATTTGGTATTTAAAATGGTGGAATGCTGACTTTTAATGCTCAAAATAATGCTTCAAATACTGCTCATTCATAGGCAGCTACAGAGATTCTCCATCTAAATATTCTAGGATGAAAGTATTGTTTGATTTGGCTTCAGAAATTCTATACGGACCATACTAGAGAGGGTCAAACTTACCATGCTTTCCTTTATCCTCCCTTCTAGTGTCCTGTCTCAATACTAAATCTCCTGCATGAAAGAGGATTTCTTTCGCCTTCCTGTCAAAAATAGACTTCATTTTTTCCTAATAAGTAATAAAATTATCTCTAACTTTGTCTTTGTTTTCATTTAACTCAATCAAATTATTCATTCTTCTTACCATATCATTAGGTTCTTCCTGAGATTCTTGAAGGAAAGAAATCATTGGTTTGGCCAACTGACTAGGAAACAATGCCTAAGTTCCATATACCAGCTCAAAAGGTGATTTTCTAGTGGACCTCCTAGTAGTTACTCGAGCTACCCAAAGAAATTTTTTTAATTTTGAGTCCCATTCTTTTAGATTTTCAATGATTTTTTTCTTCAGAATCCTGACCAATTTCTTGTTTGAAGACTCTGCCAATCCATTCCCTTGTGCATGGTAGGCTGTGGAATGTGACAAAATTACATTATATGTTTTCAAAAAATTAATTAATCGAGAAGAATTAAATACCTAAGCATTATTAATTACAATCTTGACTATACAACCAAACCTACTGAAGATGTTCTCCTCCGAAAACTTCATCCCCACTTGGTCATTTTCTTTCTTGGTGGGGATTGCTTCAACCCACTTTGTGAAGTAATCAGTAGTAGTTAGAATCAATTTGAACTGCCCAATTGATGGTGGATTGATCTCTCCAATAAATTCCAATCCATAATGCCTAAAATGCTCTTCTATAAATACTGGAATGGGAGGTAACAGAGTAAGTCTCTTCTTTTCTGCAAACAATTGACACATCTGACAACTTCTGATCAGTCTGTACACATCAGCGAATAGTGTAGGCCAATAAAAACCTGACTTGAGGATTTTATGTGTTGTGACCTTCTGATCCAGGTGGATATTGGTGGTCACCCACCTATTCCACTTGGGGCCCCACCATTGTCTCTTTCAGTTTTTCAGTTTTGGCACAACTTACTATTGTTAGCAGTTTTTTGGGTCCTGAACTACCAAAGCTGTTTTGAGGCCCTAAACAACGTTTTTTGGGAAAAATGGGAGAAACATGGGTCGATGAATCGATGTTTCTCACTCAAAATTTTTATTCCTCAAATAGATCTTTCTAACGAGGTATGGTTCATTTCAAACGGAGGTCGTATGCCAAAGTTACATCCCCGAGAAGTTGAAACACCAATTTACCCAAATAGGGCCCATAGTTTTGGCGCTTCATCTCCTAGGGTTAGGGTTTTGGATGTTTAGGGTTTTCCATTGTTTCTGAATAATAAATAGGCCCTTGACCCTCATTTTAACTCATTTCAGAGGCCTGTAGCTGCCACATCTCTTCTCAGAGATAGCTACCAATGCCCTAGCTAGTTTATTTCCATTCTGTCTGTAAGAAAATTTTAGTTCTTTGATATTAATGAAATGAAGTTTTATTTCCACTGCATATTTATATTTATGGTTATATGTTTATTCTATTGCATTCCTACATAAATCTGGATCAGTGGTATGAAAGCGGTCTTCTTTTTTCTCGATCCTTCTTTGCTTGTCCCCAACAAGGTCGGGTATAAGGAGTTAGGGCTCGATCTGGTGGAACCTTTGCAACATCAGCCTCACAAAAAATGACAGATGCCCATGGGGGACGAAAAGAAAGATGAGGGAGTAGGAGATCCTATCAAAATATTGCTCGAGGAGGCCCTAAAAAAAAAAGGAACGCGATGATGGATAACTTTTCCCAGATCCTTCAACAGCTGCCCACCGACGGGGCATCTGCATCCAACAGCCACTCTGGAGGTGCGACTCCCTTTAAGGTAGAAGTAAATTTTGACATTCCCATATTTGAGGGTCAAATATATGCAGATGCTGTAGATAGATGATTGAATCTATTAGAAGGATATTTGTCGGTTCATGACTTTTCCGACCGGGAGAAGATTATTTTTGCACTCCTCAAAGCTAGCCCCCATGTCAAGGACTGGTGGGAAACCTACTGTGAGAAAAAGGACAAGATAGAACCCTCTCTGTTATTGGAACAATACTATCCCGTGGGTAGCTATGAGGACAAGTACATACTATGGACCACGATGTGATAAAAAAGGGATCAAGATGTGCATGAGTTGACGAATTTGTTCCATACCCTGTGCACAAAGTTGAGTATCAAAGATTCAGAGAAACATCTTGTGCTAAAGTATCGCAGTTTTCTACATAGATACATTCAGGAGGAAATGGAGTTCCTTGACATCTCCTCGCTTGGTACGACATACCAGTATGCTGCCAATATTGAGCAGAAATTCAAACAGAATAAGTGAGACTTTGGATCTGCGAATCAAAAGCAAGGGAAATGTGCTCCCTGTTAGCCACCAATAAAAATTATCATATCAAATGGTGGCTAAATTATTTTTTGAGCCTTCAAGAAACAAGTTTTACTGCAAATTTTTTTTACCTCTTGAAGCCTTATGAAGATATTTTATCCTCTGTTCAAACTTCACTACTGTTTCCCTTTCGAAATGCTCAAGTTCTGTTGTTCTCATGAAGAAAAGACTGCGGTGAAAATCCTCTTTTTTCCCTCATTTTACTCCTTTTTTCCCTTCATCATTAACCTTCATTTGTTCCCTTTTCCTCATAAAATTCCTCCATTTTTCATTTATTCCCCTTGCCCTTCATGAAAATCCCTTTTGTAAGGTTTGAAAATCCTTTTTGAACTTTACCGAAACCCCCAAATCCATCAAAAATCCTTGAAAATTTCATAAAAAATAAGGCTTTTTTTACTATGGGCTTAAGCCTCTTTGGGCTAAGTCCTAAACCACTTCCCCGCATGTGCCCACACCCTAGAACCAGGCGCTAGACCCATCAGGTGCTTATCGCATTGGAAATGATCAGAGCACACAAGTCTATTTATTGTGTTTAGACCTCCGATCCGATTAGCCCATTTATACATAAGCCCCGAGCCTTTTTTTTCACTTCATATAACCCTTGGGCCCGCAATCAAGAGCTTAAATGATTATATAAACCTTGTCGGATTACTTTTTCCTTTTGTAAATTCATAAAACCCACTTTCCTATGTTTTGCATTAAACCCGTCGGTTAAATGTTTTGAATGTTAAGGACCGTTGATTTAACACTGATCGATGATCAAAAGGATCTCGCATCGAAGTTTTTCCAATGGGTAGATTAAAAAGCCCACTCCTCCTCCCTATTCTGATTGGATCCTTTTCATATAAAGCCCCGGTCCCTTTATCCTTCTCATGTATCCAAACGACCCTGCAATCAGGCGCTAGCATTATAAATAACCCCTCCTCGATGCGAAATACTCTTTGTATTTCGTTAAAGTTTTGATTTTTTATATTATAACATGGCCTGATGTTCATTGGTAGGATCCATTCTCCGCCATTGATCTTGGACCAATCAAACGGCCAGCGCTATATCGCATCGGAGATTTCCATTGGTGCAGTTTATTATTTTATTCACCACCTCTGATTGGCGGTCTTTCGATTCATCCCCCACTGTCGATCTGATTTGCAGATCGATGGCCCACAGTCAATCACATCGGCACTAATTTCATTTTTCCCCTGCAGATTGCAAGACCTCTGATTGCGTTTGGGCCTTCCATCACATCTCATCCAACGGTCCAGATCTTTCCTCGCCACTTTGGTTAAAAATCATATACCCTGTTGTGTAATGATTTTTTAGCAAATCTCAGCCATTGATCTCTGTAGATCAACGGCTCATATTAAGCCTTTCTCCACTTTGTATATTGTTCCATTTAAACCCATATTAAATCTCCACCATTGATCCTTTACATCTAACAGCCCATATTAATCCCGATAGGCCCGACTCCTGTGGGTCCTGCCTTCCTCAGATTTAATCTCAACCGTCCAATCCTTGATCCAACGACTCAGATTGAAGCTACCCCACCTTCTTCCACCTGCGCATCTATCCAATATTACGCTCACTCCCCACCATCATATTTGAAACCCCAGATCTAACGGTTGACGCACGCTTTCACATAAATTCAAGCGCGAAGGTTAATTTCCCAAAAGCTACGTGATATAAGCTCTTTACAAATGCCACGTGTTGGGCAGGAATGTATATCACGTTCGAAAAGTTAAAGCCACCTATCAGCATTTTCGTTGCGTGAAACCCGTGGTTTTCTCTTCTAAAACCATTTTCCCCCCTTTTCCACAACATTTCTTTGCGTTCACTCCCTTCCGTTGATCTCTGCAGATCAACGGCTCAAATTCAATATCGCGTTTGAACTATCGTCCTCCACCTTCA
The DNA here is from genome assembly GCA_034641835.2 of Pinus albicaulis. NCBI lineage: Eukaryota > Viridiplantae > Streptophyta > Pinopsida > Pinales > Pinaceae > Pinus > Pinus albicaulis. The sequence goes on along the minus strand of CM076574.1, from coordinate 336,659,614 downwards.
CCAAAATACTTCTTAGGCCAACCACAACCGTCGATCTCAGGGTCCAATATGATCCAACGGTCTACGATCGTTCAAAAACCCCAATTTCCTTTTAACTCAAATTTCCTTCGCCAAAGGGATTTTTCCCCTTCTCCTTTGTATTTCTTCACATTTTCGCATATGTAATTATAATGTGACCCCTTCGCATTATCTTATTTACTTTGCACCCGACCGTTGATCTCTGCAAGATCAATGGCCCTAACTTAATCTCTACACCGTTCATCAACCACTTTTTTTTTACCCTCCGTGAACAATCTCCACCGTTGGATGATCTCATCCAATGGTCATGCTCCTAACTGCAACCTCTGAAGTAGTTTTACCCAATATGCAAGATTTTCTATTTTTTATTGTTTTACGCAGGTTTTTAAAGGCTTTTCAAATAATTTTAAAAGTAAATAAAAGCCTATGATGAAGATCCTCTAGGCTTTTTTTTATCAAAGAGATTGTTCCACAAGGTTGCAACACCACGTTTGCCGGTGTCTCATGAACGCTGGTAGCTCGATAAAGCCCCTATCGCACCTGCACATCAACAAGACACAGAGAATTAAAACAAATCAAAGAGTATCAATGTTAAAGACCCAATCGAACCAGAGATGAAGAATTAAAGATTAATTACACAGTTTGGGTGGATTACAGCTAAGATCGAGTATCAAAAGCCTAATCCACTAAATTAAATACAATTAAAGAACAGAAAGACAGAATTAGGCCAAATTAAGCCTAAACACACATAATTAAATCAAATTAACAGTGTTTAAAGAAAATCAAAAATATCTACGAGACAGAGAAAGCCTCCATCGCCACATCAGAGGCTAATTGATTCCTCTCAGCCACCAGATTGCCACCTGTAGCCTCAAAACATTCAAATGGAGGGTCGAGTAATGACCAAAATAGAGGATATTTTCCTCAATATAGCCGAACAATTATTCCAAGACAAATAGAGTTATTGCAAAGATGACACAGAGCCTTAAAGTCAACAAAAGCTTCCAGCAAGCTTAAAATTTAATGTAAAACAATTAATACAGAGGAAATATCTGTAAACTTCTCCATTGAGCCCCTCAAAGGCCAAGAAGTATTAATCTGTATTAATTGAACCTGGGAGATCTTTTATCCCATCCCACCTCCTCATATCTTCTATAAATAAATCTGTGGAAGATGAAACAATGTTGGTTGCAGAACTTTGAAATATACTTGTGCTCGAAACTTATACATGTAAATAGTGTTCAAAGGCTCTTGAAGCTCTGTTTGTGATTAAATAAGTTAGTGTGAGAAGTGAAGATGATTGTTGAACTGAAACATTGGACTTGAAGATGTAACTGGTTTGAGTTCAATATACAAGCTGATTCTTGGGATCCTGGTCTATATCACTGATGAAGTGCTCCTTTCTGTGTAATTGTTTTCCTTTTCTATATGCCATATTGTCCATTTATTCTCTGATAAAGAACAATAAGCATAGTGTTAGAATTTAATTTTTACAGTACCCTTCTCTGACTGATAAGATTTATCTCAATGTTTTCCTCCAATTTGTTTATTTAAGAATGATTCAATACAGTCAAGTAGTTAGGAATGCTGGCGTTCCCTCGTCCTACTTTTTTCTTTAAACATTGTTCTTGGATGTGATTTTCATTATTTTCTTAGTAAAGTTAGACTAGAAAAGTGATGGTGTGCCCTATTTTCTAGCTTCTTTCTCCAAAGGTAATTATGAAAGTTTCTCTAAGTGTATGCTGAAAGCAGGCTAGATTTAAAAGTATCTTATCTGATCTTAAGTTGCACTTTGTTTCTCTTATGTGTTTTTCATCCTTTCTGAAGGTAATTATGCAGATTACTGGATTGTTTGTCTCTTGAGTTATCTTTAATACTAGCTTGTCCAAAGAGGTTTACGGTGAACCCTGCCCTTTGGTTGGTTTTAAATAGTTGCTTAAAAGGATTTTCTTGTTTGTACAGACTATAAATCCTAGTTGAAATTATTATCTGTTTCCACCCCTCCAACACTTTTATTGTTTCCATTCCATCATTTAATCTCAACGATCTTGTGATATAGATGACTTTCCCCTTGGACCACTCTTGAAATTGTTGCACAATTAAAGCCCTATTATGACTCCATAGCCCAATGGACTAAAAACCAGTGTTATATCTATATTTTAGCGAAGGCTTGTTCTGATTGCTTGCAACTTCACACCTTTGAAACTCTTTCCATTTTAGGATTTTCCACTCAAATAATAATCATGCTCAACCATCCAAAACAAAAAAAAACCCTCGGTCTTAATAACTAGCCTAATATCATACCCATAAAACCTTTAAAGATAAATCAATATTTGCACTTCATTGGAGAGATCCCTCTCTGGATTCAGGAGGGCTAGATCCTAGAATCCCAAAGTGTTTCAAGTGTTCTCTCTGTAGTTTGACTTTGCGAATCTTGCAAATTACAGGGAGCTAACATTTCTGGCGACTCCGCTAGGGACTGAGTCAAATTTCATCTTAGGTTCCCTTAAGACTTCATACAAACCCCTTGAGTACAAGAAACCCTTTTCAAGCACTACCAAACACATGGTAATCATGATAAAACTTGTTTGAATCAGTTTCAAACTAAGGAAACCTTAGGATTCTCATGAGCCCTTGTCAAACCTTGAAGGATCAACTAGCTTAGCCATAAGAGTAGATTTTATTTGTCTCATAACCGTAGCTAAGTTTTGAGACATATTTAGGATGCTCTTAGAACCCATAGGACTGAATAAAAAAACCCAAAAATATTTCAGATTGGTATTTAATAAACATGGTGGTGGACCATAAAACCTTTTATCTCCAAAATAGCTAAAAACTTACACTTGGCGACTCCACAATCCTAAACAGACCTTAAGACTCCACTAGGGAGACCCATTATCGTCATAACATCTTACAAACTCAGTTAGAAGGCTTTAGGATTAAAGTTTTCTTATTTAAAAGATCATTTAACCTCTTAAAGATTGCCATATCTGGTTAAAATTTTCTTGTTTACTTAGGTCTGAAAAACATAGCATAGTGGCTCCTAGAAAGATTCATACTAGAGCCTATCCTGACCCAAACCCACCTGAGATAGTTGATAACCCTAAAAGTATCCTTAGGAAGTCTCCTAAGATTAAATTTTCAACTGTTTTCAGAGCACCCTGGAGAGCTAATTCAGTTCTTGAAAATCTTGCAGCTCTACCACAATCACAAGTAGACTTAAGAAATCCATTTAGAACTAGGTCACTTGATGATTTAGATCAACTAGATTTAGAGTCTTCACTTTCATCCCCGTAAACAAGTGAACATCTTGGTAGTAGAGAAACAACACCACCTGATTTACATTTCCTTCAAAATTTAGGTGTCTCTCATCCAAGATCAGCTCAACAATCTATTCCTGTTCCATCCACATCTGCTCACCCTACATCCACTGTTTAGACCACTCCACTCCAACCCACTTTCCCTTTTTTTAACCCACCTCTTGTAAATCCACCTCCACCTCCTATCATGGCAACATGGTATTCTTCCTTAGTCCTTCCTGTACCATTAGTTAATCTTCCATAGGACTATCAGTCCAAAATACCATTGTATGATGCCAGTAATGCTACAACTGCATCACAACATGTGGATAAGATGAATGACTACTTTGACATAAATTAAATTGATGATGAAACTGTCAAAGTTAGATTATTTTCTCAGAGTTTGGGGGGAGAAGTAAGAAAATGGTTCAAAGGCTTAGCCCCCTACAGTATCAATGATCTCCAAGCCTTCCATCAAACATTCTTAAACAAATGGGAATTCAGAAAAAACCCTCTTCAAATACATTCTAATTACAAGAATCTCCATAGAAACACTGGGGACAATGTACAAGCTTACTGCACTAGATTTAATAGTTTGTATAATGCCCTTCCCCCAAAATTAAAACCTCCACAAGGCTTAGCTTTAAACAAGTTTCCTTAAGGGTTTGACCCTGAAATGGCCTATCAGCTGAGAGAAAGAGATCCTTTAACCCTTGAAGATATGAAAAAAGGAGCTCTTAGTGTGGAAGTTAACTTGATGGAGAAAAGAGTAAGAATGAGAAATGAAAAGAAAGTGTCCTTTAAAGAGGAATATACACCTTCCACATATAGCTCAAATATGGAGAGAATGATGGAGAAAATGAGCATTCTTGAGAGAGCACAAGCAAGTGAAAACCAAACTGCTCCTCAAAACAGAAATCAGAACCAAAATCAGAATTTTAGGAGAAATCGGCCTCAAAATAGACCAAGGGAGGATGATCAACAAATCACCCCTCCTTTTCATCAAAACTATGTAACTGAGGTTGAAGAAATAGATGAGTAAACAGAGGAAGATGATATCAATATGTTGGGAGTAGACAATGATGAATTTGAGGTTCATTATGATAGAAAGCAAGGTCTATACACACCTTATGATGACAAAAGAGATAAGGATGAAACTTATTATCAAGACATGGAAAATGTTATCATAGAGTCTAAAAAAGAGTATGACCTTCGAAGTAAAACCAATCAGGAAACTCCCAAAAATAAAACCTCTGAAAAATCTTCACAAAACAACACTGTAAATAAACCCAAAATTGTAAAACAGAAAGACAAAATAGTGGCTGTAAATTCTGATAAAGGTAAAGAGAAAGGCACTTAAAATAACCAAAAATAGAGTGCAGATCTTAGTAGTGTTGGCACTTCAGCTAATACTTCTATTAAAACAATTTTGTCAAATGTAAATAGACCAAATCAGAAAACAGATTTTGCTGATAGAGTGGTAGTTAATAAGGCTAAGACAAGAACTTCAAAGAATCAGATCCCTTTTAGTTTGGAGCAGGAAATTTCCAGGATTAAAAATCTCTGTTCCTCTTACTGAGTTAGCTGCCCAGAATGTATATAGATCCCAAATTTTGAAGTCTTTTAACATAGAAGAGAATAATGACACTGTCAATCTTAACGATGACCAACCAGAACTCATATTCGGTCCTAAGTTTGAAGGTAAATATCAAGAGGGACATGTTCCTCCTTTTTACATTAGTTTAAATGTTCAAGACAAGATTTTGCATAACACTATGCATGATTCCGAGGCCTCTCACAATTTAATGCCAAAAGCTGTAATGGAGAGCCCGGGCCTTGAAATCACCCAACCTTACAAAGACCTTTACTCGTTTGACTCAAGCAGAGTAAAATGTTTAGGTTTAATTAAAGACCTTTGTGTTAACTTAGCACAGATCCCAGCCAAATGTTTAGTCATGGATATTGTTGTGGTTGATGTGCCCCCAAAGTATGGTATGCTATTATCTAGGTCTTGGGGAGCTAAGTTACAAGGGACTATGCAGATGGACATGACATATGTGACCATCCCTGTTTTCAATCAGAAAAGAAGACTTTACAGGGAGTCACATATGCAGTACATGGTTACTAGCCAAGACAAACCACAAAACTCTCCTCTGTATTCTGTAAATACAAGCCTTGATTCTTTTATCCTGTTTAACGATGAAACATTCACTGAACAAGTGAATTTAATAGAATTGATGGCCGATAGAGAGGAGGAGGAAATCAACAGGGAAGTGTCAAAATGGTTTGCTGAACCACAAAACTACAGCAAACAACACACAGGTCTTGAGCTAAAAGTCATGCGTCCTTTGCTTTTAAACCTTAATAGTCAAGAAAGTAACTCTCAATGCAATGAAAAACCTGAGGAGTTAAAACAATTTCAACTAAGTGCTGATACTCAACAACAAACCGAAAGCACTTTAGTTGAAGAGGATGATAGTCAAACTGATGAACCCGAGATTAGTCCTCTGTGGAGTATGAACTTTGACGGGTCTTGTACTAGGAGCAATGCTGGTGCAGGGGTCTGGATACGCAACACTGAAAGCAACAACATAGAAAGCCTTTCCTGTAGATTAAACTTTCAATGTTCGAATAACGTAGTGGAATATGAATCCCTTCTCTTGGGCTTACATTTGTTGAAAAATTTAGGAGCCAAAAGAATTAAAGTGCATGGGGATTTAGAGTTAATTATTAGGCAGGTTAATGGGGAATACAATGCTAATCACCCTAGACTTAGAGCCTATCGAAACGATGTCGTGGATTTACTAAAAAAATTTGAGGAATCCCAATTGATTTTTGTCCCAAGAAGAAAGAATAACATGGCCCATAGTTTAGCTTTTGGTGCTAGAACATGTTTAATGCCATATGAAACCTAAGAATGTACAACTCATATTAAATTCAAACCAGTTGTCCCTGATAACAAGAAATATTGGCAAGTGTTTGACAAAGACAAACAAATATAAGACTTCATGCAGTTCAGAAATGAATTCGAACTACCAAGTTCAGATTCAGACTATGAATCAGACTGTTCTAATGAAGAAAATTTTCTTGAAGAAGAAGAAAAGTCTCCTAAGGTTGCTAATGTAAACCTCTTATCTAGTAAACTTGAAAATAAAACAAAAATTATTGCAGAATTAGAAACATAGGACTTAGAAACCCTTCAGTCAAAGTTTGCCAAAAGGGCTAGCCTTTTTAGAAGAGTTGTTTGATTTCAATGATGTGGCCAAGAAGCCAAAGTTGGAGCCTGTAGAGACTAAAGTTGAAGAGTGTAATATAGGCAGTGAAAAGAAACCGATGATGATCAAACTGTCTAAGAATTTACCAGCTCACATTAAACTCAAATACATAGAGTTGTTTAAAGAGTTTTCTGATGTTTTTGCTTGGAGTTATGAAGATCTAAAGTCCTATGACACTGAAATAATTCAACAAAAAATTCCTCTCAAGGAAAACCAAAAGCCATTTAAACAAAAGTTGTGCAGAATAAACCCTATTCAGCTACCTTCGGTTGAGAAGGAAATCAAGAAAATATATGAAGCTGGTATTATTGTCCCTATTAGATATTCTGAGTGGGTGTCTAATCTGGTGTCGGTTAGGAAGAAAACAGGAGAGATTAGGCTTTGTATAGACTTTAGAGACTTAAACAAAGCTTCACTCAAGGAAAACTACCCTTTACCCAAGATGGACCATATTTTACAAAGGGCAGTTGGTTCTAAACGAATTTCTTTGCTTGCTGGCTATTCAAGATACAATCAGATTTTAGTTCATCCTGTTGATCAATTAAAGACAACTTTTACTACAACTTGGGGAACTTTCATGTATGTGAAAATTCCCTTTGGTCTAATGAATGTTGGTGAAAATTTTCAGAGAGCCATGGACATAGCTTTCTCGGAAGAATTGGGTTGCTTCATCATTATTTACCTGGATGATGTTACTGTTTTTTCAAATACAGATGAAGATCACTTAGAACATTTGAGAACAGTTTTCGAGAGATGCAGAAAGTTTGGGATATCTTTAAACCTAAATAAAACACTATTTGGTCTCCAAGAAGGTAAACTTATTGGGCACATTATTTCAGAAGAGGGTATTAAGATAGACCCAAAGAGGATTGAGGCCATATTGCAAATCTCTCATCCTCGAAATATCAAGGAACTACAATCTTTCATTGGGAAGATTAATTTCTTGAGAAGGTTCATTCCCAACTTGGCTGAGCTCCTTAGAAACATTACAAACATGCTAAAAAAGGAGCAAGGGGTTAAATGGACCTTGGAAGAAAATAAGTCTTTTGAGTTGGTGAAACAAGCATTAACCAAAACACCGGTTCTAATAAGTCCTAGTTTTTCAAAAGATTTTTATATTTTTTCATTCGCATCAGAACATACAATAGTTGCTGTCCTTTTACAGAAAAATCCACAGGGACAAGAGCAGGCTATTGCATTCTTTAGCAAGGCTTTGAGGGATGCCCCTCTGAAGTAAAAAATTATGGAAAAGCAAGATTTTGCTTTGGTCAAAGCTTTAAAAGACTTCAGAGTATACATCTTGCACTCACACATCATTGCCTTTGTCCCAAATTTAGTTGTGAAAGAAATTCTAACACAGGACCCAGATGGTAAGAGAGGTAAGCGGATAGTTGTTATACTTCAATATGATCTAGAGATTAAGCCCACTAAACTCATCAAAGGCCAAGGTCTAGCTAGATTAATGGCTGAATCCAATTTTGAAGTTCTTGATATTAATATGATTAATGCTTTGGATGAACAAGAGGAAATCTCAACTCGCATTATTGAAGACCATTTTATGAATTCCTCTTGGTATGCTGATATTCTATATGTTTTTCTTAATTTGAATACACCTCCCAGTCTGACAAAAACAAAGGCAAGGTTTTTAAAGTTAAAGTTTGTAAACTACTGCATTATAGATAAATGTCTTTATTGGAAAAATGCAAGTGGGATATTTCTTAAATTTTTGCCTGAGTATGATGCAGAGAAGGTTAAGCACGAGTTCCATGAAGGAGAATGTGGAGGCCACCTATACTAGAATACAACAGCCAAAAAAATCCTAAGGGTTGGTTACTATTGGCCCACTCTCTTTCTTGATGTACACAAGATGATCATTGCCTGTCATAAATGCCAACTATTTGAAGGCAAAAGAAATTTGTTGCCCTTACCTCTACATCCAATCACTGTTGAAGCTCCATTTCAATAGTGGGGACTTGAATTCATAGGAGAAATCCATCCACCATCCTCTGCCCAACATAGATGGATCCTCACTGCAACAGACTACATCACCAAATGGATAAAATCCATCCCTTCTAGGCAAGCCAATGACTCAGTCATCATCAAATTCATGGAGACCCATATTCTCTCTAGATTTGGATGTTTAAGGCAATGGACTAGCAGAATCCTCAAACAAGATTTTGGTGAACATAATCAAGAATTTGCTGGAGGAAAACAAGAAGTCCTAGCACACAAAGCTTGTGCATGCACTATGGGCTGACATATTGACATTGAAGAAATATATTGGCATGTCACCCTACCAGCTTGTGTATGGTACAGATGCAATTTTTCCAACCAGCCTTGGTGTACCAGTTATGAATTTCATTCAAGAAGTGCAGTCTGAAGAAAATGACATGATCAGAAGGATAAATCAGACTATTCATCTTCAGCAAACCAGAGAGGAGGTTTATAACAAAGCATTGCAAAAGCAGACAACATTAAAAAGCTTTTTGATAGAAGAACGAAGGCCAACAATTTTAATATTGGGGACAAAGTGTTAAAGTGGGATTCCAGGAGAGAAGACAAGGGCAAGCATGGAAAATTTTATAACTTATGGCTTGGCCCTTACCTCATTCATTCTGCTGCTGGTAATAATTCCTTTTTCTTGCAGGAGTTGAATGGAGGTGAACTATTTGGGGGTCCTGTCAATGGCAGGATGCTTAAACATTACTTCTCTTGATCCTATCATGTTCTGAAAGCCTTTTTTATCTTTTTTCTCATTATAAATATTTCACCCATCATTGCATTCAAATTTAGAAAAAGAAAAAATACAAAAACAGTAGAAGAAAGAAAAGAGGGCAGATTGTAAAAACAATAAAGGTACAACCCCATACCAAAAAGAGAAAAAAAAAGTCTGAAAGTGTGCAAGATCAAATTCCACTCCTAAAAAACACACTTCTAGTTAGTCATACAGCCCAATCATGACTAATTAATTTTAAATTAACTGCTGATAGGTTAGTGAATTCGATTTTCCAAACAACTTAATCTTGGCTTATCAGTAGGTAGATTAGGCTAGAAATTAAAGGTTCAAACAATCTCAAAATCTAAACCTAAGTGTCCAAAAGAAGAATGACTCAAATATGTTTTAATCATGAGTCAAAGACATAAGTAAATTGGTTCTAATCAGCGCAAAATCTGAACCAGAGAACAAGGAAAGACAACTCAAATGAACTTAAGAATAGAGCTGAAGAAAACAGAAGGTCGTGCTTAAACTTTTAGATCTTAAGCCTTCCATTTTGATTTAATTTTCTGCAAAATAATATCTATGTGCAGCTTGTTTTTTATGCCATAGATTAGCAACAATTTAGACTGTTCAATCCCGACTTGTATGCTTTTAAATTTCTGTGTAGAAATTAGTGAATAAAAATATGTTAGACTGTTTAATCCTAACAGATTAGTAGATTAGGTAGAGAAGCATATGAACTCAACTGCTTAATCTCAGTTCATGGAGAAATAAGGAGTAGAATTAGATTATATTTTTTTCTTTCAAAAGAATAAAACGTTGTAGGAGAGTTTTCCAATCCAAGTGCACTCTAAAGAAGAAAAAATGTTAGATCAGTAGGATTGGGTAGGTAGAAAGCTTTTTGGATAGATATCCATTGTTTTTTCATGGCTGCTAACATTTTCAGAGCAAAAGAAGACCATCCAAGTAAATAAAGTTGCATCCCATTGGATAAGGCACAGATCAGCCCCCCAGAGAATGCAAGTCTGAAGTTCTTGATGCCTTCAAGAAGGCACCATCCCCAAGTGGAGCCACTGTTAGCCACCAATAAAATTTATCATATAAAATGGTGGCTAAATAATTTTTTGAGCCTTCAAGAAACAAGTTTTATTGAAAAAAATTGTTACCTCTTGAAGCCTTATGAAGATATTTTATCCCCTATTCAAACTTCACTACTGTTTCCCTTTCGAAATGCTGAAGTTCTGTTGTTCTCATGAAGAAAAGACTGCTGCAAAAATCCCTTTTTTCCCTCATTTTACTCTTTTTTTCCCTTCATCATTAACCTTCATTTGTTCCATTTTCCTCATAAAATTCCTCCATTTTTCATTTATTCCCTTTCCCCTTCATGAAAATCCCTTTTGTAAGGTTTGAAAATCCTTTTTGAACTTTACCGAAACCCCCAAATCCATCAAAAATCCTTGAAAATTTCATAAAAAATAAGTTTTTTTTTACTATGGGCTTAAGCCCCTTTGGGCTAAGTCCTAAACCACTTCCCCAAATGTGCCCATGCCCTAGAACCAGGCGCTAGACCCATCTGGCGCTTATTGCATCAGAAATGATCAGAGCACGCAAGTCTATTTATTGTGTTTAGACCTCCAATCTGATTAGCCCATTTATACATAAGCCCCGAGCCTTTTTTGCCACTTCATATAATCCTTGGGCTTGCAATCGGGTGCTTAAATGTTTATATAAACCCTATCTGATTACTTTTTCCTTTTGTAAATTCATAAAACCCATTTTCATATGTTTTGCATTAAACCCACCAGTTAAATGTTTTGAATGTTAAGGACCGTTGATTTAACACCGATCGATGATCAAAAGGATCTCGCATCAGAGTTTTTCCAATGGGTAGATTTAAAAGCCCACTCCTCCTCCCTATTTCGATTGGAGCCTTTGCATATAAAGCCCCAATCCCTTTATCCTTCTCGTGTATCCAAACAGCCCTGCAATCGGGCGCTAGCATTATAAATAACCCCTCCCCGATGCGAAATACTCTTTGTATTTCGTTAAAGTTTTGATTTTTTATATTATAACGTTGCCTGATGTTCATTGGTCGGAACCATTATCCGCCGTTGATCTTGAACCAATCAAATGGCCAGCGCTATATCGGATCGGATATTTCCATTGGCACAGTTTATTATTTTATTCGCCACCTCCGATTGGCAGTCTTCTGATTCATCCTCCACCGTCGATCTGATCTGTAGATCGACGGCCCATAGTCAATCGCATCAGTGCTCATTTCATTTTGCCCCCGCTGATCGTAAGACCTCTGATTGCATCTGGGCTGTCCATCCCATCTCATCCAATGGTCCAGATCTTTCCTCGCCACTTTGGTTAAAAATCATATACCCCACTGTGTAATGTTTTTTCGGCAAATCTCAGCCATTGATCTCTGTAGATCAACGGCTCATATTAACCCTTTCTCTGCTTTGTATATTGTTCCATTTAAACCCATATTAAATCTCCACTATTGATCCTTTACATGTAACGACCCAGATTAATCTCGACAGGCTCGACTCCTATGGGTCCTGCCTTCCTCAGATTTAATCTCAACTGTCCAATCCTTGATCCAATGACTCAGATTGAAACCGCCCCACCTCCTTCCACCCGCACATCTATCCAATATTGTGCTCACTCCCCACCATCAGATCTGAGACCCTAGATCTAACGGTTGACACGTGTTTTCACGTAAATTCAAGCGCAAAGGTTAATTTCCCAAAACCTACGCGATATAAGCTGTTTTCAAATGCCACGTGTTGAGCGGGAACGCATATCGCGTTTGAAAATTTAAAACCACCTATCAGCCTTTTCGTTGTGTGAAACACGTGGTTTTCTCTTCTGAAACCATTTTCCCCCTTTTCCACAGAATTTCTTCGCGTTCGCTCCCCGTCATTGATCTCTGCAGATCAACGACTCAGATTCAATATCGCGTTTGAACTATCATCCTCCGCCTTCACCAAAATACTTCTTAGGCCAACCACAACCGTCGATCTCAGGGTCCCATATGATCCAATGGTCTACAATCATTCGAAAACCCTAATTTCCCTTTAACTCAGATTTCCTCTGCCAAAGGGATTTTTCCCCTTCTCCTTTGTATTTCTTCACATTTTCGCCTATGTAATTATAATGTGACCCCTTCTCATTATCTTATTACCTTTGCTCTCGACCATTGATCTCTGCAAGATCAACGCCCCTAACTTAATCTCTGCACCGTTAATCAACCGCTTTTCATTTACCCTCGATGAAAAATCTCCACTGTTGGATGCTCTCATCCAACGGTCATGCTCCTAACCACAACCTCTGAAGCAGTTTTACAGGATATGCATGATTTTCTAATTTTTATTGTTTTATACAGGTTTTTAAACGTTTTTAAAATACTTTTAAAATTAAATAAAATCCAAGGATGACGATCCCCTAGGCTTTTGTTTATCAAAGAGATTGTTCCACAGGGTTGCAACACCATGTTTTCCAGTGTCTCATGAATGCTGATAGCTCTATAAATCCCCTGTCACACCTGCACATCGACAAAACATATATAATTAAAAAAAATCAAAGAGTATCAGTGTTGAGGACCCAATCGAACCATAGATGAAGAATTAAAGATTAATTACACAGTTTGGTTGGATTACGGCTAAGATCGACTATCAAAAGCCTAATCCACTAAATTAAACACAGTTAAAGAACATAAAGATAGAATTAGGCCAAATTAAGCCTATACAAACAAAATTAAATCAAATTAATAGTGTCTAAAGAAAATCAAAAATATCTACCAGACAGAGAAAGCCTCCACTGCCACATTAGAGGCTAATTGATTCCTCTCAGCTACCAGATTGCCACCTGTAGCCTCAAAAACATTCAAACGAAAGGCTGAGTAAGACCATAATAGAGGATATTTTCCTCAATACATTCGAACAATTATTCCAATACAAACAGAGTTATTGCAAAGATGACACAGAGCCTTAAAGTCAACAAAAGATTCCAGCAAGCTTAATATTTAATGTAAAACAATTAATATAGAGGAAATATCTGTAAACTTCTCCATCGAGCCCCTCAAAGGTCGAGAAGTATTAATCTGTATTAATTGAACCTGGGAGATCTTTTATCCTATCCCACCTCCTCATATCTTCTATAAATACATCTTTGGAAGATGAAACAATTTTGGTTGCAGAACTTTGAAATATACTTGTGCTCGAAACTTCTACATGTAAATAGTGTTCAAAGGCTCTTGAAGCTCTGTTTGTGATTAAATAAGTTAGTCTAAGAAGTGAAGATGATTGCTGAACTGAAACATTGGACTTGAAGATGTAACTGGTTTGAATTCAATATAAAAGCTGATTCTTGGGATCCCGGTCTATATCACTGGTGAAGTGCTCCTTTCTGTGTAATTGTTTTCCTTTTGTGTATGCCATATTGTCCTTTTATTCTATGATAAAGAACAACAAGCATAGTGTTAGGATTTACTGTTTACAGTACCCTTCTCTGACTGATAAGCTTTATCTCAATGTTTTCCTCCAATTTGTTTACTTAAGAATGATTCAATACAGTCAAGAAGTTAGGAATGTTGGCGTTCCCTCATCCTACTGTTTTCTTTAAACATTGTTCTTGGATGTGATTTTCATTATTTTCTTAGTAAAGTTAGACTAGAAAAGTGACGGTGTGCCTGTTTTCTAGCTTCTTTCTCCAAAGGTAATTCTGAAAGTTTCCCTAAGTGTATGCTGAAAGTAGGCTAAATTTAAAAGTATCTTATCTGATCTTAAGTTGCACTTTGTTTCTCTTATGTTTTTTTCATCCTTTCTGAAGGTAATTATGTGGATTACTAGATTGTTTGTCTCTTGAGTTATCTTTAATACGAGCTTGTCCAAAGAGGTTTACGGTGAGTCCTGCCCTTTGGTTGGTTTTAAACAGTTTCTTAAGAGGATTTTCTTGTTTGGACATACTATAAATCCTAGTTGAAATTATTATCTATTTCCACCCCTCCAACACTTTTATTGTTTCCATTCCATCATTTAATCTAATGATCTTGTGATATAGATGACTTTCCCCTTGGACCACTCTTGAAATTGTTGCACAATTAAATCCCTATTATAACTCCATAGCCCAATGGACTAAAAAGAAGCGTTATATCTATCTTTTAGCCAAGGCTTGTTCTGATTTCTTGCAACTTCACACCTTTGAAAGTCTTTCCATTTCAGGATTTTCCACTCAAATAATAATCATGCTCAACCATCCAAAACAAACAAACAAAACCCTCGGTCTTAATAAATAGCCTAATATCATACCCATAAAACCTTTAAAGATAAATCAATCTTCGCACTTCATTGGAGATATCCCTCTCCGGATTCAGGAGGGCTAGATCCTAGAATCCCAAAGTGGTTCAAGTTTTCTCTCTACAGTTTGAATTTGCCAATATTGCAAATTATAGGGAGCTAACACTCCCAAACCGCAGAACAAAGGACAGATCCAAGGCATGGCGAGTCAATACAACTTGTCAAAGCCACAAGCAAAGAACAAAACTGCAAAGCCAAAGAAGGACACAGAAAAGTGGTGTGAGTTCCATAAGAGCTCCACTCACAACACATGTGAGTTTCGAGCCAAGCAGTTGCTGGTGGCTGAGATGAGGGCTTCTGAGTCAGATCCATGCTCTGACTCTAAATCAGAACCTGACAAGGGGAATGACAAAGGGAAATAGATTATTGATACGGAGCCCAATGCCACTATGAAGATCCATAAGGAGGAATCATAAGATCTAGAGGAGGAGGAACGTCTCTTCCATTGCTAGATGTGGGTAAAGGGCTCCCAGGTATAGTTCATTGTCAACAATGGGAGCCAAAAGAACCTCATTTCAGCAGACGCTGTGAAATGGTTGGGCTTGCCGACCACAGCTCACCCACATCCATACACCATCAATTGGCTTCACCAAGGACGAGATCTCTGCGTCAGCCAACAGTGTCGCCTTCCTTATAGCATCAAGCCCTTCATGAATGAGGTATTATGTGAAATTTCTCCTATTGATATTTCTAATGTATTATTAGGACAACCATACTTGTGGAAGTGTCATGTTGTGTATGAGTCTCGGATTCGCGCTGTTATTGTTACTTTGGGAAATAAGTTGTACAGGATACCAGAGATACCACCTCCTGCCGCTATCTCTTTGGTTACTGCAAAACATTGCAGTAATCTCATTTCCCAAACTAGGAAATTTTTGTTCCTAATGATCTGCCCCCATGGCAAGAAGAAGACTGTGGCCATGACCTCCAGACAAGGCTCCTCTGCATGACAACAACAAATGGACAAGGTTGTGGAGGAGTACGGGGACATCTTCATCTCACCCACAGGGGTTCCTCTGCACTTTCAGGTCAAGCACTCGATTGATCTGACCCCAGGTGCGCCGCTACCCAATGGACCGATCTATCAGCACTCTATTCTATAGAATGATGAAATCAAGAGGCAAATTCAGGAGCTGTAGCAGAAAGGTCACATCCGAACAAGTTCATCGCCCTGTGGGAGCCCGATCGTGTTGGTACAAAATAAGGATGGGACGTGGAGACTCTGTATTGACTATCGGGTGCTGAACAAGATCATTGTCCGGAATAGGTACCCAATCCCACAGATTGATGACCTTCTGGACCAACTCAAAGGGGCGAAATATTTTAGCAAGGTCAACTTGAAGTCTGGGTATCACCAGGTACCAATCGAACCCTCCGATGTGTGGAAGACTACCTTCAAAGCCAAGGAAGGCCTTTTCGAATGGCTGGTCATGCCTTTTGGATTGACGAATGCTCCGCAACCTTCATGAGGTTGATGGATGACATCTTGTGGCCATTCACCAACTCATTTGTAGTGGTGTACTTGGATGAAATTCTAAGCTTCAACTAGACTTGGGAAGAGCACCTCCACCACATCCGACAAGTCCTCCAAACACTGCGGAAACACAAGTTGTGTGCCAATTTGGAGAAGTGCACTTTTGGCATAACCCAGGTTCAATATCTTGGATACATTGTTGATGAAAGGGGGGTGCATGTGGATCCAACCAAGATCCAAGTCATTTGGGATTGGCCAGGCCCAACCACTATAATAGAGCTTCGTAGCTTTCTGGGTCTTGCTAATTTCTACCATGGGTTCGTGTTGGGATTCTCTTATCACTTGGCCCTTGAGTCAAGTCACCAAGGGAGGAGCGAGAGAAAAATTCTTTTGGTCGGAATCTCAACAGAAGGCGTTCACAGAATTAAAAAATCGCCTCTGTTCTGCCCCAGTGCTCACATTACCAGACTTGCAACAACCATTTGAGATAGAGACATATGCCTCTGACTATGATATTGGGCAGTTCTTACTCAATAGGGAAATTTAGTGGCATACAACAGTGAGACAATGTCTAACACAGTTCACAAGTATCTCACTATGACAAAGAAATGTATTACATTGTGCAAGCTTGTCGATAATGGAATCATTAAATTTTGGGGAAGGAAACAATCATCCACATAGACCACCAGTCCCTGCAGTTCATACAGACACAAAGGAAGTTGCAGAATGATAGCCTCAGAAGTGGTCCACATACCTTCAGCTGTTTCATTTGAACATCAAGTACAAGAAGGGTAGCACTAATAATCTTGTAGACTGCCTCAGCCGACCACCGATCATGGCGCTCACCACTGTTCTCAACTCTTGTGGGCACGAGACTTCTGATTGGCCACTTCTCTATGAGAGCGACCTAGAATTCGGCCACACATACAAGGAACTCTTGCGGGGTATGAAAGTTCCAAATTTTCACCTCCAAGATGCACTTTTATGTCACCTAGGACACCTTTATGTTCCTTCAAGTGAGCGTGCCAAGATGATATGGGAAGCACACCACAGTATATTCACTAGGCATTTCAGGGTCGTGAAAACAATAGCAGTACTGCAGAAGTATTTCTATTGGCTGAAACTTCAAAAGGATGTCAGGAATCACATTAGATCCTGCACTGCTTGTGCCATTGCCAAACCGACCATCAAGAAGCAAGGCCTATATACTCCGCTACCTACCCCTAGTCAACATTGGGAATCCATCTCCATGGATTACATGTCGGGCCTACCTTCTAATAAGCATGGAAATTACTGTGTTTTCATGCTCGTCGACAGATTATCGAAGATGGCCATTATGGCAGCCCGCAAGAAGAATATCACAGTAGAAGCCACTGCTAAACTCTTCTTTGAACGAGTGTGGGTGCACTTTGGGATCCCACAGTCTATCATATCAGATCAGGATAGCAAGTTCCTTAGAAAATTTTGGTCCAGCCTCAGGCCAATGCCGGACACCAAGCTCACCAAGTCCACAACTTTCCATCTCCAAATAGATGGCCAGACAAAGATTGTTGGAGAGGTAAATCCCCTTTGCGGACAGAGGCGATCCCTACTAGCCTAGATCGATTCTAGCAACAACTAAGTCAAGCTAAGACACAAGTTCCTAATTGCAAAAGACAAAAATGCGACAAGAGGCCTACCTTAAGTCCTACGCTGCCATCGTTTGTGGAGAAGATGGCACTTCCGTCCCCTGCCTTGGCAGATCACAATTCTCTCGCTCAATGCGATCGAACACCTACACATACAAGAAGAAACAACAAACAAACAAGCGTAAAACCTAATACATGCAATTATGTATCAGTCAGAGAAGATACAACTCATAACATAAAACATGAACATCTGAGTTGGAACCATAATCGAAGTTGCTTATTATTAATCAGAACAAAGAAAGATACAACCTGAGCTCTGACGCTGGATATTCCTTTGGTGGGTCGATAGAGGAGTACGTCTCGGTAAAGCTTGTCAAGACAAGGACAAGTCTCTCTCTCTTCAGCTGTCTGACGATAATCTCCTTACAATTGATTCAGCTCCATTCAGGCTACCAAGACTACTAAGGCTCAATCATTCAGCCCCTTCATCAATGGAAGATGGGTATATTTATAGAGGAAAGGAGGAGGTTGGGATCCCTACAATAGTGTAAGGGAGGCCTTATCCCTTGGGAAGTTCCGCATAAGGTGGAAACAAGAGGCCAAAGGAGGAAGGCCATGGTTATTCAGTCGAAACCACTCCTCATGACTCATCCACGAAGTTGTTGTAATCGAAACTTCGCCTCTTTTTTTTAAAAAAAATTTCCATAAGCATATTGGCGTGGGTGGTTAACTGGTACAGAGTGCTAACTGGTAAAAGCTTAGTGTTAATTTTCCTCATTGGCACGAGGAAATAACGGGCTACCAACGCCAAGGCAAAAACAGGTGTTTTTAGGGGTCTGCTCAGGAAATGATCAACAGAAGAAATGTTTTCCTCATGGCAAGGGATACAATGATGGTATTTTCAAGGCATGAAACTGCTTATTGATCACATAAATGACCCTCCAATGGGCGAGATGGGGATTGCAGGGATGGTGACAAATTACTGTGTAACAGATGCCCCCTAAAGCATCAGGCCCGAGAGAGAGAGAGGGGTGAAATTCTTTATGAGAACGTGTCCAACTGAAAACACTGTCGTCGGAAAACCTGCGTAGACAAGTACAATTGATATCTCAAATACATGATATATACGTGGTATGGGTGTAGCCATCCATAACAGAGTATACAATAATGAAGATCCAAGGCATGGACGCAGCCATACAGTAAGGATCGATAAATAGAATCAGGTATGGTCGCAGTCGTCCAATCAATGAGTCATGTAACCAATCATAATAATCCACAAAATCGCAACCTGGATTCTAACAGACAAAATCTAGGGTCTTGCGCTCCATCTCGACCCAGGTAAAGTACAAGTTCAAGCATGTGAATAAGTGAGCTGAAGTCAAACATGCAAGAACATCGTCTGATTACCAACCAATGATGAAAGTTGTTAACAGATGTGAGAGGAACCACCAATAATGACAATGGCCCTCAAGGTACTATAGGTACAATCCACAGAGTGTGAACAGTGAGCTGGCGTCGAACACCTGTAGAATCATCCGATCGAAGGTCAATGATGAAATCCTTGCGTCGAATGCGAGGAACCTACCATTGAGGCATGCAGGCTCCAAGGTACCGGAAGGGAGTCTCTAGATCAGCTTCCTGGAAAATGAGTTGGAGTCGACACGAAGTGACCTTGATCAAAGGTGGGCCATAGTGTTTCCCACATCATCGACGTGAGACAGAGGAAAATAATGTTTGTGTATCAGGATCATATGAGAATCAGAGGAAGGTTGAAACTGTAGATGTCAACTTCTCTTGAACATATTGGCGGCACAACAATGGATTTGGCAATATTTGACATCAAAAGATCAAAGGTCACGATGACAAGGAAAAGAGCAGATGAGAGGTCAAAAGGGATTACCCAAACCCATGGAGGCAAACAGATAATGAGATGAGATGTCCCCAACCTGACACGAATGCAAAAAAGTGCCATGTTCAAGAGCGACATACTACCGACACGGCGACAATACTTGTTCCATTTTTCCCCCACCATTTCTGGTGAGTACCTCTTTATTTTTACACAAGCTTGAAGAGGATACCATATTCTTGTCATATAAGTTCGTCCTTTGGACGAATCCATCCTAGTACATTTAACGAGCCCTAGGAAGGAGAAACTTGAATATTATCATTACGAATGAATCCGATGTCATCAGGGTTTAACGAGTCTGACAAAGGAAGAACTCGACATCTTTTCATGTTTAGAGAGTTTGAAAAGACAACAGGAAAGAAAACTCCAACAGTCCCTTTTTGTAAATAGTTCCTCAGATCCGAAAAGGTAGAAAACTATGTCTGAGAAAACCTCCTAGTCGCGATAGGCTAGCGCATTCCTTTTTCGTAAATAATATATTGCAGCCGGAAAAAGGGGTAAACGTATACTGGGTAGATTTCGTTTCATAGCCACTTTAACGAGATCAAAACGACAAGTGACTCGGAAATCTTTTCAATTTTAGAGAGTCAGAAAAGAGCTTAAAGGTCACTCCTCCTGGAGGAACGAGTGGTATAAAGGGAAGCAACTAGTTCCGATGATGGTGGAACTACTCCGAACAAATAAAGGTTAAGAGGCTGGCTAACAAGACCACTCATTGCAGCAGTTCCTCAGGAATGGGTAAAACAACCAAGTGAAGGCATATGATCGGCCAAGCAGATAATGACGATGGAGTGAGAAAACCAAGGCTCATCTGGCAAAGACAGGCTAATAAGATGGCAATCACAAGAGGTAAAATGGGAAAGGTTTCATTTTTACACAAGCTTGAAATTAGGAAACTCTGCTTGAAGTTGGTTTCATTTTTACACAAGCTTGAAACAAAGATAAACTATGCTTGAAACCGGTTTCATTTTTAGACAAGCTTGAAACAGAAACAAACTATGCTTGAAAAAGTGAGCATGCCCCCAGCATGGTGACTCAATTCTAGGTACATGCCCCCCAAGCTTCAGTCCATGCACCTGAGTAAACAAATGGAGGGAGTGAAGGTTCAAGTTACGAGATCTAAGAAAGACTCGACTGGGATTTTACGAGATCCGATCAAAGACTCGAATTGAACAAGAACGTGTTTCATTATTTTAACAAGGTTGACACATTAAAAGAACTATCCTCAGGACACCTTGTTTCATGGTTTAAGGAGCTTGGCACAAGACAAGGAACTCTGCTCCGACAACCTTGTTTCCTTTTTTAAGGAGCTTGACACAAGACAAGGAACTCTGCTCCAACAGACCTTGTTTCATTTTTTAAGGAGCTTGACACAGGAAAAGAACCATGCTCTGACTGACCTCATCATAATGAACAAGAAGTCATCGCTTCCAAGAGTTCCACTTCCGATGGAAGGAAAACATCCTGGAAGTCAAGACCCAATGCCCCCAGCACCTGATGCACAAAGGCAGTATCACTGAGTACAGGCACAGGGCAGGTAGCCACATAGTTGACCTGCGGTGGGGCAGATACAACGAATGGAAAAAAACCAAGAAGGGATGGTGGCAGGCCAGTTTCCACATTAGGACCAAATAACGAAAGATGATCAATGGTCACAATTCGTCCTTCATGTGGAAAACATACCACACGAAAAAGGGAGGAGACAAGTGCTCCCATGGCATAAGTGTAATTGCGCCCCAAGAACAAATTGAAATCCAAAGGACCTGGAACAACCATCACATCCATATGGACGGTTTTACCTCCCAAAGTAATAGGTAACCTTGGAAGGATCCCTAATGGTTGACTAGTTCTTCTGAATGCCAACAGATTCTGCATAAAAGGAACAAGCGGTGGCGAACCAAAAGATTTCCAAGTAGTTGAGGATAGAACACTAACAAATGCGCCTTCATCTATAACAGTGCTAGGTACGACCAGACTAGAGGTTTGTATCATCATCTCAAAAGGCACATAAGACGGAAGGCGGTATCTGGAAAATCGACTCCAATCGAAGGAAGCAACCAAACTACTTGGAGGGGCTACCATCAAACTGAGATGGTCTTCCCTTGATGTTATGATAGAAGAAGGAGCATCCTCTACGACCTCCATCTCAAAGGCAGGAGGGGAATTCTCCAGGACCTCCATCACGGGAGGTGGAGGACCAGCTTCTTGAGGTATGGGGACAGGAGAATATTTCTCCAAGTATGAGAAATCTGAAGAAACAAGAAGAACTTGAGGGATGTGAGATCCACTCTCCACGGAAAAGACCGCGGGATCGACCAAGGATGAATCTTTACCAATCATAGGATTAGTTAGTGGAGGACTCAAAGAAAGACGTTTATAACCAGCCGGGAGGCACGGCGTAGAAATAGTTGAGTTGTCCAAAATTTTCTTGGCTTCATCCATATATGGAAAAAGGTGAATGGCATGGTGCCCTTCACACAACTTACAGGGATTGGTGAGCTTACCCTACTTCTTAGGACCTTTACTAGCACCAGCTGAAGACGTGCCCTCAACCTGACTCCCAGAAGCCAAAGGTAATGGCGGGTGACCGTTGGACCATACTTTGAGCACCTTGGGAATGCCAGGGCAGTATCAAAGAAGATGGTCTCCTGTTCACAACATGCAAGGGAACTTGACTTTCTGCGGAGGGTTGGAAGGTTCATCAATGGAAGGCTTCTTAGGCACAATAGCCGCAAAGCTAGCCTCTCCCTTATCGAACTTCTTCTTCTTAGTCTTCTTCTTCTTCATCTTAGCCACCTGGTTACTCGAATCTAGACTTTCACCAGGCGAAGTAGAAGAGGAGGACGCATAAACAAACGAATAAGGGGAGAGGTACACCTTGGAATCAACATGATGTTGTTCAGGCAGAGGAACCGATTGACCAGTAGTCGGGACATTCGGGACCATAGAGGTTGAAAACAACCAAACAGGAAACCCAACAGTTAACCCAGGAAGGGACAACGTTGCCATATAAGGAGCACCAACATTTCCAAAAGGAGGAAAAGGACCATGATTCCCATCGGAGGGGATTCCTTGGTTGGGGAACTCTGGAAAAGTTTCCATTAGAAAAAACTCAAAACGACACCCTAAGGAAACTAACCTTAACTAGGAATATTTCGTGGGTTGTTAATTTTTAAAACATTGAAACAAAACTCTACCGTTTCATATTTTAAGAGTCAAGAAACGAGTAAAAGATGACTCTATCTCTTTCAGATTGGAAACAAGCGTGAAAGGACAAGCGCTTGATGATCTTTTCAAATTTAGGGAGTCAGAAAAGATTGAAATGACTACTCTGGAACTCTAGGCAAAGGGTGTACCAAATATCCGTGAACTGCAATATACACTTTGGTTTCAAAATGAAAGAGAAATCAACCAAGGACTTGACGTACGTGCAGGAAATCTCCCCGAATGCTATGTCCGGTGTATCACGGGTATAAGGCGGCAGACTCGGCTTCCTACGGATAAAGGATAGCACCCTAGTGGGGTCTCCCTTTATATACGCGATGGTACGGGGAGCACAAGTCCGTACTAGTGCTATCTAGAGTCGGATGGCGAGCGACAGCTGCTAGGTTTAAAGACGCTGGAAAACATCTCTTGCCTAGACCACCAAAAATGTTTCGTTAGGTTTCAATGCTTCCTTAGGTTAATTCAATAAATTTTATGGTTGATTTTCAATTATGTCTCGGTTTCAAGGCCCTACCATATGTCATTTGACAATCTCCTATATGCAGCTATATGAGAAAAGATATATTTCAATTCTATGAATGCTATCTAGTTAAGGGAAGAGTCTCAAACAATGATGCAACAAACAACAACATTGCAAATGAAATTTTTCCAAACTAGATGAATTTCACTATCCAAAAGTAATTTCAAACATTCAACGATGCGAATAATGCAATGTAATCTATGCAAAATCCTCTTTTCTGAAAACTATGTACTTGTAATCTATGCACAATTTCTTTTTTATTTTGAAATGATAAGAATGCACTCAATGCATTTTTCGATGAAATGAGAATCTACTTAAAGCATTCTTTTAATGAAAGAGAATGCACTCAAAGAGACTTTAGCTTTCAATCATTAAACAATGTGATCTAAGTTCAATGATGAATCTCAAAAAACACTTTTCAATGCAATGTGATCTAATGCATTTTAACGAAAAGAAAAATTTGAGATGAAAACTAAATGAACGCAAATCTTCTTAATGAAGGACGAAGGAAAAAAGGATGCAAAAAAACACTAAGAATGCAATCGTTGTTTCAAAACACTTTGTAACAAAATTCCTCAAAAGGTGACAAGACATATGAAGTCAAACACAAAGAGGACTTCCAAAGCATGAGATCAAAACAAGGCATTCATTCCCTTTTACATCAAGCAATCATGGAAAGAAGACATTCCACTAAACAATGAGCAATGTAATCTATGCTCATAGAGAAAAGACCAGAAGGGAAAGACACACTGGTGAAGGATTTAGGGAAAGAGTCTCAATTTTCACACACCCTAAAATTGGCACAACTTTCTCACTGACAACTAGCACCAACGCCTGAAAATGAAAAAACAAATAATTTCTCCCAACCAAGACCAGACTCACCACTTCAAGCAAAATCTAAAGAAAACCCAGAAGCAAAGTACCGACCAAAAGAAACATCCGAACAAGGGAAAACCCTAGCACCTACAGGAGATGGCGCGACTGTCTGGCTGTAATCTGCGCCAGACAGGGGATGGCACGATTGATGGACTGGAAACTGATGCCAATGGGCACAAATGTCAGGGTGGAAACCATGCCAATCAAGCCAACCATGAAAAGATGAAAATTTCAGAAAAACAGAGGTCAGATCTGATCCTCTGGGGCTAAACGGAGGTTTTACACTAGAAAAAAGTGAACCAAAAGAGCTGATCATGCAGACAAAGACCAAAATCAACTGAAAATACAAGACAAACTCCAATCAATGTCTCCCCAGTGGAGTCACCAATTTTTTGGAGAGGTAAATCCCCTCTGCGGATAGAGGTGATCCCTACTAGCCCAGATCGGGTCTAGCAACAACCGAGTCATGCTAAGACACAAATTCCTAATTGCAAAATACCAATATGCGACAAGAGGCCTACCTTAAGTCCTACGCTGTCGTCATTTGTGGAGAAGATGGCACTTCCGTCCCCTGCCTTGGCAGATCACAATTCTCTCGCTCAATGCGATCGAACACCTACACGTGCAAGAAGAAACAACAAACAAACAAGCGTAAAAACTAATACATGCAATTATGTATCAGTCAGAGAAGATACAACTCATAACATAAAAAATGAACATCTGAGTGGAACCATAATCGAAGTCACTTATTATTAATCAGAACAAATAAAGATACAACCTAAGCTTTGACGTTGGATCTTCCTTCAGCGGGTCAACAAAGGAGTACGTCTCGGTAAAGCTCGTCGGGACAAGGACAAGTCTCTCTCTCTTCGGCTGTCTGACAATAATCTCCTTACAATTGATTCAGCTCCATTCAGGCTACCAAGACTACTAAAGCTCAACCATTCAGCCCCTTCATCAATGGAAGATGGCTATATTTATAGAGGAAAGGAAGAGGTTGGGATCCCTACAATAGTGGAAGGGAGGAATTATCCCTTGGGAGGTTCCCCATAAGGTGGAAACAAGAGGCCAAAGGAGGAAGGCCATGGTTATTCAGTCGAAACCACTCCTCATGACTCATCCACAAAGTTGTTGTAATCAAAACTTTGCCTCTTTTTTTTAAAAAAATTTCCATAAGCAGATTGGCACGGGTGCTTAACTGGGACAGAGTGCCAACTAGAGCGAGCTCAGTGTTAATTTTCCTCATTGGCGCGAGGACATAACGGGCTACCAACGCCAAGGAAAAAACAAGTGTTTTTAGGGGTTTGCTCAGAAAATGATAAACAGAAGGAATGTTGTCCTCATGGCAAGGGATGCAATCATGATATTTGCAAGGCATGACACTACTTATTGATCACATAAATGACCCTCCAATGGGCGAGATGGGGATTGCAGGGACGGTGACAAATTACTGTGTAACAGAGGTCTTCAACAGAATGATTGTACATATTCTACACATGTAAAATTCAAAACATCCATTCACATGGGATGAGAGCCGCCCCTATGTACAACATAGTTATAATCGGGCTCTCCACAGCTCAACCGGTCACAGCCCCTTTCAGGTGGGCTTGGGATTCCAGCCACTATGTCCCATTGACGTAGCCATGCCATTTGCGGCTACTCAGGCCGATTCGGCTCATGTCTAGTTTGAAGTTGACAAAGAAAATAGCTTCATTGAGCGCATTCAACACATCCACCAACATGTTCATGACATATTGGATAGAGCCAATGCTAAGTACAAGAAATACCATGATCAACATCGGGTGCCACACAAATTACAAGTGGGCGACAAAGTGTGGCTACATTTTAAGAAGGAGTGCCTCACTGGACCCCACCACAAGCTTCGCCCACTCTGATACGGGCCATATACCATCACCAAGGCTGTAGGGAACGATGCCTTCAAGCTTAGTATTCCACCATTCCTTGGTTTGCACCTAGTATTCAATGTGGACCGCCTTCGTCCCTACTTCCCACCTCTACTGGACACCTCTGACATTACAGAACAAATCACGCCAATAGAGTTAAACCCAGACTACATGGAATAGGCCACCACAGATTTTATCATGGACATGCAAATCAACAGCAGTCGCCAACAGAATATCCAACTGTATCGGGTTGTCAAAGCTGGCCAACTCCTGCACCAAGGAAAGTGGTTCACCAAGGACCAAGTTCAGCAGAAGTTTCCTCATCTCATGGAGGAACTTAATGCAATGGGGACCATTGCTTCCCAAGGGGGCAGGAATGATCCAGGTGGATATTGGTTGTCACCTGCCTATTCCCCTTGGGGCCCCACCATTGTCTCTTTCAGTTTTTCAGTTTTGGCGCAGATTACTATTTTTAGCAGTTTTTCGTGTCCTGAATTTCTGGAGCCGTTTTGAGGCCCTAAACGACGTTTTTTGGGAAAATCGGGAGCAACATGGGTCCATGGACCATTCTCTTTAAATTTTTCAGTTTTGGCACAACTTACTATTTTCAGGATTTTTTTGGGTCCTGAACTTCTAGAGCTGTTTTAAGGCCCTAAACGACGTTTTTTGGGAAAACCAGGAGCAACATGGGTCCATGGACCAGTGAGCAACATGGGTTGATGGACCAATATTGCTCACTCAAAATTTTTAGCCCTCGGATAGATATTTCTAACGAGGTATGGTTCGCGTCAAATGAAGATTGTATGCCAAAGTTATGTCCCCGGGAAGTTGAAACACCAATTTACCCAAACGGGGCCCATAGTTTTGGCGCTTCATCTCCTAGGGTTAGGGTTTTGGATGTTTAGGTTTTTCCATTGTTTCTAAATAATAAATAGGCCTATAGCCTCATTGTAACTCAGTTCAGAGGCCTGTAGCCGCCACATATCTTCTTAGAGATAGCTACCATTGCCCTAGCTAGTTTATTTCCATTATGTCTATAAGAAAATTTTAGTTCTTTGATATTAATGAAATGAAGTGTTATTTCCGTTGCATATTTATATTTATGGTTATATGTTTATTCTATTGCGTTCCTTCATAAACTTGGATTAGTGGTATCAAAGCGGTCTGCTTTTTTCTCGATCCTTCTTTACATGTCCCCAACGAGGTCAGGGTATAAGGAGTTAGGGCTCGATCTGGTGGAACCTTTGCAAGTTTAGCCTCGCAAAACCTGATGGATGCAAATGGGGGAGGAAAATAAATATGAGGGAGCAGGAGATCCTATCAAAATATTGCTCGAGGAGGCCCTCGAAAAACAAAGGAACGCGATGATGGATAAATTTTCCCAGATCCTTCAACGGCTGCCCACTGACAGCGCATCTGCATCCAACAGCCACTCTGGAGGTGCGACTCCCTTTAAGGTACAAGTAGATTTTTACATTCCCATATTTGAGGGTCAAATAGATGCAGATGTCATAGATAGATGGTTGAATCTATTAGAAGGATATTTCTCGGTTCATGACTTTTTCGACTGGGAGAAGATTATTTTTGCACTCCTCAAAGCTACCCCCCATGTCAAGGACTAGTGGGAAACCTACTGTGAGAAAAAGGATGAGACAAAGCCCTGTTTGTTCTCGGCCATACCCACTTGGAATTCTTTTCGAGACGCCATCAAGGAACAATACTATCCCATGGGGAGCTATGAGGACAATTACATACAATGGACCATGCTGCGACAACAAAGGGATCAATATGTGCATGAGATAATGAATCTATTCCATACCCTACGCACAAAGTTTGTATCAAATATTCATAGAAGCATCTGGTGTTAAATTATCGTAGTTGTCTACACAGATAAATTCAGGAGGAAATGGAGTTCCTCGACGTCTCCTCGCTTGATACGACATACCAGTATGCTGCCAAGATTGAGCAGAAATTCAAATAGAAGAAGCGAGACTTTGGATCTACGAATCAAAAGCAAGTGAAAGGTGCTCCAAAACCACAGAACAAAGGACAGAGCCAAGGCATGGAAGCTCAAGACAACCTGTCAAATCCACAAGCAAATAACAACACCGCAAACCCAAAGAAAGACACGAGAAAGTGGTGTGAGTTCCCTAAGCGCTCCGCTCACAACACAAGTGAGTGTCGAGCCAAGCAGTCGTTGGTGGCTGAGATGAGGGCTTCTGAGTTAGATGCATGATCTGACTCTGAATCAGAACCTGAAAAGGGGAATGAAAAAGGGAAACATATTATTGATGCGGAGCCCAATGCCACTATTGCCACTATGAAGATCTAGAAGGAGGAACCAGAAGATCCGGAGGAGGAGGAACGTATCTTCCACTCCCAGATGTGGGTAAAGGGCTCCACAGTACAGCTCATTGTCGAAAATGGGAGCCAAAAGAACCTCATTTCAGCAGACACCATGAAACGGTTGGGCTTGTCGACCACGGCTCACCCACATCCATACAACATCGGGTGGCTTCACCAAGGACGAGATCACCGCATCAGCTAGCAGTGTCGCCTTCCCTATAGCATCAAGCCCTTCATGGATGAGGTATTATGTGACATTGCTCCTACTGATGTTTCTGATGTATTATTAGGACAACCATACTTGTGGAAGTGTCATGTTGTGTATGAGTCTCGACCTTGCGCTGTTATTGTTACATTGGGAAATAAGTTGTACAGGATACCAGAGGTACCACCTCCTGCCGCTATCTCTTTGGTTACTGCAAAACAATGCAGTAAGCTCATTTCCCAAACCAAGAAATTCATTTTCCTAATGATCCACCCCCAGGGCAAGAAGAAGACTATGGCCATAACCTCCAGACAGGGCTCCTCTACACGACAACAACAAATGGACAAGGTTATTGAGGAGTACAGGGACATCTTCACCTCACCCACATGGGTTCCTCTGCAGTGTCAGGTCAAGCACCCGATCGATCTAACCCCAGGTGCGACGCTACCCAATGGACCGATCTATCGGTGCTCTGTTCTAGAGAACAATGAAATCAAGAGGAAGATTCAGGAGCTGCTGTAGAAAGGTCACATCCTACCAAGTTCATCAACCTGTGGGAGCCCGATCGTGTTGGTACAAAATAAGGATGGGACGTGGAGACTCTGTATTGACTATCGGGTGATGAACAAGATCACTGTCCGGAATAGGTACCCAATCCCATGGATTGATGACCTTCTGGACCAACTCAAAGGGGCGAAATATTTCAGCAAGATTGACTTGAATTCTGGGTATCACCAGGTACCAATAGAACCCTCTGATCTATGGAAGATTGCCTTCAAAGCCAAGGAAGGCCTTTTTGAATGGCTGGTCATGAATTTCGGGTTGATGAATGTTCCCGCAACCTTCATGAGGTTGATGGACAACATCTTGCGGCCATTCACCAGATCATTTGTAGCGGTGTACTTGGATGAAATTTTGATCTTCAGCCAGACTTGGAAAGAGCACCTCCACCACATCCGAAAAGTCCTCCAAACACTGCGGCAACACAATTTGTGTGCCAATTTGGAGAAGTGCACTTTTGGCATGACCCAGGTTCAATATCAGGGATACATTATTGATGAAAGGGGGGTGCATGTGGATCCAACCAAGATCCAATTCATTCGGGATTGGCCAGCCCCAACCACTATAACAAAGCTTCGTATCTTTCTGCGTCTTGTTAATTTCTACCGTAGGTTCATGTTGGGATACTCTCATATCACTTTTCCCTTGAGTCAAGTCACCAAGGGAGGAGCGAGAGCAAAATTATTTTGGTCGGAACCTCAACAAAAGGCGTTCACAGAATTGACAAAATCGCCTCTATTCTGCCCCAGTTCTCACATTACTAGACTTGTAACAACCATTTGAGATTGAGACAGATGCCTCTGACTATGCTATTGGGGCAGTTCTTACTCAACAGGGACATCCAATGGCATATCACAATGAGCCATTGTCTGACACAGTTCGCAAGTATCCCACTTATGACAAAGAAATGTATTCCATTGTGCAAGCTTGTCGACAATGGAATCATTACATTTTGGGGAAGGAAACAATCATCCACACAGACCACCAGCCCCTACAGTTCATACAGAGAAAAGGGAAGTTGCAGAATGATCACCATCGGAAGTGGTCCACATATCTACAACAATTTCATTTGAACATCAAGTACAAGAAGGGTACCACCAATAATGTTGCAGATTGCCTCAGCCGACCACCGATCATGGCGCTCACCACTGTTCTCAACTCTTGTGGGCACGAGACTTTTGATTGGCCACTTCTCTACGAGAGCGACCCAAAATTCGGCCACACATACAAGGCACTCTTGGGAGGTACGCAAGTTCCAAATTTTCACCTCCAAGATGCACTTTTATGTCACCTGGGACACCTTTGTGTTCCTTCAAGCGAGCGTGCCAAGATGATATGGGAAGCACACTAAAAACTAGTCGTTGGGCATTTCAGGATCGAGAAAATAGTAGCAGTACTACAGAAGTATTTCTATTGGTCGAACCTTCTAAAGGATGTCGGGAAGCACATCAGATCCTGCACTACTTGTGCCATTGCCAAACCGACCATCAAGAATTAAGGCCTATATACTCTGCTAGCTACCTCTAGTCGACCTTGGGAATCCATCTCCACAGATTACATGTCAGGCCTTCCTTCTACTAAGCATGGAAATGACTATTTTTTCGTGGTCGTCGACAGATTCTCGAAGATGGCCATTATGACGGCCTACAAGAATAATATCATAGTAGAAGCCACTGCTAAAATATTCTTTGAATGAGTGTGGGTGCACTTTGGGATCCCATAGTCTGTCATGTTAGATCGAGATAGCAGGTTCCTTAGCACATTTTGGTCCAGCCTCTGGTCAATGATGGACACCAAGCTCACCAAGTCCATAGCTTTCCATCCCCAAACAGATGGGAAAACAGAGGTCGTCAACAGAATGATTGTACACATTCTGTGCATGTACAATTCAAAGCATCCACGCAAATGGGACGAGAGCCTCCCCTATGTACAACATAGTTATAACCGGGCTCTCCACAGCTCAACCGATCACAGCCCCTTTCAGGTGGGCTTGGGATTCCAGCCACTATGTCCCATTGACGTAGCCATGTCATTTGCGGCTACTTAGGCCAATTTTCCTCATGTCCAGTCTGAATTTGACAAAGAAAATAGCTTCATCAAGCGCATTTAGCACATCCGCCAATAGGTTCATGACATATTGGACAGAGCCAATGCTAAGAACAAGCAACGCCATGATCAACATCGGGTGCCACACAACTTCCAGGTGGGCGACAAAGTACGGCTACATTTGCAGAAGGAGTGCCTCACTAGATCCCACCGCAAGCTTCCCCTACTCTGATACAGGCCATACACCATCACCAAGGCTGTAGATAACAATGCCTTCGAGCTTAGTATTCCACCATTCCTTGGTTTGCGCTAAGTATTCAATGTCTACCACCTTCGTCCTTACTTCCCACCTCTACTGGACACCTCTGACATTGCAGAAAACCTCACACCAACAGAGTTAAACCCAGACTGCATGGAACAGGCCACCAAAGATTGTATATTGGACATGTAAATCAAGAATAATCGCCAACAGAAGATCCAACTGTATCGGGTTGTCAAAGCTGGCCAACTCCTGCACCAAGGAAAGTGGTTCACCAGGGACCAAGTTCAGCAAAAGTTTCCTCATCTCGTGGAGGAACTTAACTTAATGGGGACCATTGCTTCCTAAGGGGGGAGGAATGATCCAGGTGGATATTGGTGATCACTCGCCTATTCCACTTGGGGCCCCACCATTGTCTCTTTCGGTTTTTCAGTTTTGGCACAACTTACTATTTTTAGCAGGTTTTCGAGTCCTGAACTTCCGGAGCCGTTTTGAGGCCCTAAACGATGTTTTTTGGGAAACCCGGAAGCAACATGGGTCCATGGATCATTGTGTTTTTTAGTTTTTTATTTTTGGCACAGCTTATTATTTTTAGCAGGTTTTCGGGTCCTGAACTTCCAAAGCCATTTTGAGGCCCTAAATGACGTTTTTGGGGAAAATCGGGAACAACATGGGTCCATGGACCAATTTTCCTCACTCAAAATTTGTATTCCTCGGATAGATATTTCTAAAAAGGTATGGTTCGCGTCAAACGGAGATTGTATGCCAAAGTTATGTCCCTGAGAAGTTAAAACACCAATTTACCCAAACGGGGCCCATAGTTTTGGCGCTTCATAACCTAGGGTTATAGTTTTGGATGTTTATGGTTTTTCATTATTTCTAAATAATAAATAGGCCCTATAGCCTCATTGTAACTCAGTTCAGAGTCCTGTAGCTGCCACATCTCTTCTCAAAGATAGCTACCAACACCATAGCTAGTTTATTTCCATTTTGTCTGTAAGCAAATTTCAGTTCTTTGATATTAATGAAATGAAGTGTTATTTCCAATGCATCTTTATATTTATGGTTATATATTTATTCTATTTCATTCCTGCATAAATCTGGATTAGTGGTATCAAAGCACTCTGCTTTTTTCTCGATCCTTCTTTGCATGTCCCCAACGAGGTAGGGTATAAGGATTTAGGGCTCGATCTGGTGGAACCTTTGCAAGATCAGCCTCATGAACCTCGACAGATGCCCATGGGGGATGAAAATAAAGGTGAGGGAGCAAGAGATCCTATCAAAATATTTCTCGAGGAGGCCCTCGAAAAAAAAAGGAACACGATGATGGATAACTTTACCCAGTTCCTTCAACGACTGCCCACCGGCGGCGCATCTGCATCCAGCAACCACTCTGGAGGTGCGACTCCCTTTAAGGTACAAGTAAATTTTTACATTCCCATATTTGACGGTCAAATAGATGCAAATGCTGTAGATAGATGGTTGAATCTATTAGAAGGATATTTCTTGGTTCATGACTTTTCCGACCAGGAGAAGATTATTTTTACACTCCTCAAAGCTACCCCTCATGTCAAGGACTGGTGGGAAACCTACTGTGAGAAAAAGGACGAGACAAAACCCTCTCTGTTCTCAGTCATATCCACTTGGAATTTTTTCCGAGACGCCATCAAGGAATAATACTATCCCATGGGGAGCTATGAGGACAATTACATACAATGGACAATGCTACGACAACAAAGGGATTCAAATATTCAGAGAAACATCTGGTGCTAAAGTATTGCAGTTGTCTACAGAGATACATTCAGAAGGAAATGGAGTTCCTCAACATCTCCTCGCTTGGTACGGCATACCGGTATGCTGCCAAGATTAGGTAGAAATTCAAACAGAAGAAGCGAGACTTTGGATCTATGAATCAAAAGCAAGGGAAAGGTGCTCCCAAACCATAGAATAAAGGAAAGAGCCAAGGCATGGCGGCTCAAGAAAAATTTTCAAAGCCATAAGCAAAGAACAACACCTCAAAGCCAAAGAAGGACACGGGAAAGTGGTGTGAGTTCCATAAGAGCTCCACTCACAACATAAGTGAGTGTCGAGCCAACCAGTCACTGGTGGCGAAGATGAGGGCTTCTGATTCAGATGCATGCTCCAACTCTGAACCAAAACCTAACAAGGGGAATGACAAAGGGAAACAGATTATTGATGCAGAGCCCAACGCCACTGTTGCCATTACAAAGATCTAAAAGGACGAACCGGAAGATTCAGAGCAAGAGGAACGTCTCTTCCACTTCCAGATGTGGGTAAAGGGCTCCCTGGTATAGTTCATTGTCGACAATGGGAGCCAAAAGAACCTCATTTCAACAGACGCAGTGAAATGGTTGGGCTTGATGACCATAGCTCACCCACATCCATACACCATCAGGTGGCTTTACCAAGGATGAGATCTTCGCGTCAGCCTACAGTGCCTCCTTCCCTATAGCATTAAGCCCTTCACAAATGATGTATTATGTGACATTGCTCCTATTGATGTTTCTGATGTATTATTAGGACAACCATACTTGTGGAAGCGTCATGTTGTGTATGAGTCTCGGCCTCACACTGTTATTGTTACTTTGGGAAATAATTTGTACAAGATACGAGAGGTACCACCTCCTATCGCTATCTCTTTGGTTATTGCAAAACAATGCAGTAAGCTCATTTCCCAAACTAGGAAATTTTTTTTCCTGATGATCCGCCCCCAGGGCAAGAAGAATAATGTGGCCACAACCTCTTGATAGGACTCCTCTTCACGACAACAACAAATGGACAAGGTTGTGGAGGAGTACGGGGACATCTTCACCTCACTCACAGGTGTTACTCTGCACTGTCAGGTCAAGCACCCAATTGATCTAACCCCAGGTGCGCCGCTACCCAATGGACCGATCTATCGGCACTCTGTTCTAGAGAACGATGAAATCAAGAGGTAGATTCAGGAGCTACTGTAGAAAGGTTGCATCCGACCAAGTTCATCGCCCTGTGGGAGCTCGATCGTGTTGGTACAAAAGAAGGATGGGACGTGGAGACTCTGTATTGACTATCGGGCACTGAACAAGATCACTGTCCAGAATAGGTACATGATCCCATGGATTGATGATATTTTGGACCACCTCAAAGGTGCAAAATATTTCAGCCAGATCGACTTGAAGTCTGGGTATCACCAGGTACCAATGGAACCCTCTGATGTGTGGAAGACTAACTTCAAAGCCAAGGAAGGCCTTTTCGAATGGCTAGTCATGCCTTTCGGGTTGACGAATGCTCCTGCAACCTTCATGAGGATGATGGATGACATCTTGCGGCCATTCAACAACTCATTTGTAGTGGTGTACTTGGATGACATTTTTATCTTCAGCCAGACTTGGGAAGAGCACCTCCACCACATCCGACAAGTCCTCCAAACACTGCGGTAACACAAGTTGTGTGCCAATTTGGAGAAGTGCACTTTTGGCATGACCCAGGTTCAATATCTGGGATACATTATTGATGAAAGGGGGGTGCATGTGGATCCAACCAAGATCCAAGTCATTCGGGATTGGCTAGCCCCAACCACTATAACAGAGCTTCGTAGCTTTCTGGGTCTTGCTAATTTCTACCATGGGTTCGTGTTGGGATTCTCTCATATCAGTTGGCCCTTGAGTCAAGTCACCAAGGGAGGAGCAAGAGAAAAATTATTTTGGTCGGAATCTTAACAAAAGGCGTTCACAGAATTGAAAAATCGCCTCTGTTTCGCCCTAATGCTCACATTACCAGACTTGCAACAACCATTTGAGATCGAGTCAGATGCCTCTGACTATGCTATTGGGGTAGTTATTACTCAACAGGGACATCCAGTGGCATATCACAGTGAGACATTCTTTGACACAGTTCACAAGTATCCCACTTATGACAAAGAAATGTATTCCATTCTGCAAGCTTGTCGACAATGGAAGCATTACATTTTGGGGAAGGAAAAAATCATCCACACAGACCACCAACACCTGTAGTTCATGCAGACACAAGGGAAGTTGCATAATGATCGGCATTAGAAGTGTTCCAAATATCTGCAACAGTTTCATTTGAACATCAAGTACAAGAAGGGTAGCACCAATAACATTGCAAACTGCCTCAGCCGACCATCAATCGTGGCACTCACCACCGTTCTCAACTCTTGTGGGCATGATACTTTTGATTGGCCACTTCTCTATGAGAGTGACCCAGAATTCGGCCACACATACAAGGCACTCTTGGGGGGTACGCAAGTTCCAGATTTTCACCTCCAAGATGCACTTTTATGTCACCTGGGACACCTTTGTGTTCCTTCAAGCGAGCGTGCCAAGATGATATAGGAAGCACACTACAGTCGAGTCACTGGGAATTTCAGGGTCGAGAAAAAAATAACAGTATTGCAAAAGTATTTCTATTGGCCGAACCTTCAAAAGGATATCGGGAAGCACATCAGATCCTGCACTGCTTGTTCCATTGCCAAACTGACCATCAATAAGCAATGCCTATATACTGAACTACCTACCCCTAGTTGACCTTGGGAATCCATCTCCATGGACTACATGTTGGGCCTGCCTTCTACTAAGCATGGAAATGACTATGTTTTCGTGGTCATCGACAGATTCTCGAAGATGGCCATTATGGAGGCCTACAAGAAGAATATCATAGCAGAAGCCACTGCTAAACTCTTCTCTGAACGAGTGTGGGTGCACTTTGGGATCCCACAGTCCATCATATTAGATTTGGATAGTAGGTTCCTTCGCACATTTTGGTCCAGCCTCTAGTCAATGCTGGACACCAAGCTCACCAAGTCCACAACTTTCCATCCCCAAATAGATGGCCAGATAGAGGTCGTCAATACAATGATTGTACACATTTTGTGCATGTACAATTCAAAGCATCCATGCACATGGGATGAGAGCCTCCCCTATGTACAAAATAGTTATAACTGGGCTCTCCATAGCTCAACCGGTCACAACCCCTTTCAGGTGAGATTGGGATTCCATCCAATATGTCCCATTGACGTATCCATGCCAATTGCGGCTACTTAGGCTGATTCGGATCATGTCCAGTCTAAATTTGACAAATCAAATAGCTTCATCGAGTGCATTCAGCACATCCGCCAATAGGTTCATGACATATTGAACAGAGCCAATGCTAAGTACAAGTAATTCCATGATCAACATCGGGTGCCACACAACTTCCAGGTGGGCGACAAAGTGTGGCTACATTTGCAGAAGAAGTGCCTCACTGGACCCCACCGCAAGCTTCGCTCACTCTGATACGGGCCATACACCATCACCAAGGTTGTAGGGAACAATTTTTTCAAGATCAGTATTCCACCATTCCTTGTTTGCACCCAGTATTCAATGTGGACCGCCTTCGTCCCTACTTCCCACCTCTATTGGACAACTCTGACATTGCAGAACAACTCACACCAATAGATTTAAATTCATACTGCATGGAACAGGCCACCACATATTATATCATGGACATGCAAATCAAGAACACTCACCAACAGAATATCCAACTGTATAGGGTTGTCAAAGCTGGCCAACTCCTGCACCAAGGAAAGTGGTTCACCAGGGACCAAGTTCAGCAGAAATTTCCTCATCTCTTGGAGGAGCTTAATGCAATGGGGACCATTTATTCCTAAGGGGGGAGGAATGATCCAGGTGGATATTGGTGGTCACTCGCCTATTCCACTTGTGGCCCCACCACTATCTCTTTCAGTTTTTCAGTTTTGGCATAACTTACTATTTTTAGCAGTTTTTCGGGTTGTGAACTTCAGGAGCCATTTTGAGGCCCTAAACAACGTTTTTTGGGAAAATCGAGAGCAACATGGGTCCATGGACCATTGTCTCTTTCAATTTTTTATTTTTGGCACAACTTGCTATTTTTAGCAGTTTTTTGGGTCCTAAACTTCTGGAGCCATTTTGAGGCCCTAAACGACGTTTTTTTGGGAAAACTGGGAGCAACATGGGTCTAAGGACTAATTTTTCTCACTAAAAATTTGTATCACTCGGATATATATTTCTAATGAGGTATGGTTCGCATCAAACAGAGATCGTATGCCAAAGTTACGTCCCCGGGAAGTTGAAACACCAATTTACCCAAACGAGGCCCATAATTTTGGCGCTTCATCTCCTAGGGTTAGGGTTTTGGATGTTTAGTGTTTTCCATGGTTTCTAAATAATAAATAGGCCCTTGAACCTCATTGTAACTTAGTCCAGAGGCCTGTAGCTGCCACATCTCTTCTCAGAGATAGCTACTAGCACCCTAGCTAGTTTATTTCCATTCTGTCTATAAGAAAATTTCAGTTCTTTGATATTAATGAAATGAAGTGTTATTTCCACTGCATCTTTATATTTATGGTTATATGTTTTTTATATTGCGTTCCTACATCAATTCGGATCACCTTCCAACTATAATGTCCTCCATATATATTTTCATGATATTCTTTGATAACTTGAATGTATTCACCTTCAGTTAAGCACAACAGTAAAATACTAGCAAGATCTTTCCAGTACAACTTTGCTTCTACTATGACATATGGCTGATATTTAAGCTTGAGAGCTCTGTATTTGGTTCTATTCAGTGAATATGGACAAGAAAAGAAACATAGGTAATGAACAACATCTTTATACCAATTTGAATACAAAAAATTGTATTGAATACTTATTTTGGGCTTATCCTGACCTTCTTCATTGTCAGCTCCATCTACTGGTGCCAGGAGGTTAATTCCCAATGCTCGAAAATTTGTTTTTGTTAGCAACTTTGCTAAACCTTGTCCTTTAATTTACTTGGTGGGTTTAATGTCAAAATCATACTTCTGTATTTTAGCTATCCATTTTCCTGTTTTTCCTTCAACATCACTTTGAACCAGCACGTCTTTAACATCAGAATTAGGTACATAAGCGGTTATTTTGGATTGTAACACATAAGTCCTGAAGGCTTTGAGTGCTTTGGCCAATGCATACACTTGTTTCTCCAAAATGTTATATTTGAGCTCAGCATCTCTAAGAAATTTGCTGAAGAATGCCACTGGCTGCTCCTTATTATCCTCATTTTTCTGCAATAACACAATAGCAATAGTAGTGGGAGAAGCAAATGAAAATATTTGAAATACCTTTTGACAATCAAGAATTATTAGAACAAGCGCTTCCTGGAGTGCTTCTTTTATTCTAGAAAATTCTTCTCTTACTTCTTTATCCCATCTCATTTCTGCATTTTTCTTCAATATGTCAGTAATATTTCTCGCTATCTTAGCATAGTTTGGTACAAATCTTCTCAGAAAGTTTATTTTTCCAAAAAATATCTGAATATATTTCTTGCTTCTGGGTAAATGAATTATTTGAATTGCTTCCACCCTTGCTGGAACAATCTTCACTCCTTGTTTTGAAACTATTTGGCCCAATAATTTACCTTCTTCTAAGGAAAAAAACAATTTCTTGGGGTTTAGTGACAGACCAAACTTCCTGCATTTTTCAAAAGTTTGTTGCAGATGTTCCAGGTGTTCATCATCTAACCTTGAGAAAACTGTTACATCATCCAGATATATAACCACATATTTGTCACCTACAAACTCCATGTCCATGGCCCTCTAAAAATTCACACCTGCATTCATAAGACCAAATGGCATTCTTGCATACATAAAAGTACCCTAGGGGGTTGTGAAAGTTGTATTTTTTTTATCTTCCTTATCCACTGCCACTTGATTATACCCAGAGAATCCGTCAATCATGGAAATCCTATAAGCTCTTGTCACTTTTTGTAAGGCATAATCCATCTTAGGTAAAGGATAATTAACCTTTAGAAATGCTCTATTCAAATTCTTGAAGTCTACACAAAATCTTATCTCTCCATTTTTCTTCCTCACGGGAACTAGATTAGAAACCCAATCTGAATATCTAAGAGGAACTATGATTTTTTCTTCCATCAATTTCTTCACTTCCTTTTCAATTGGAGCTAACAGTAATGGATTAATCTGTCTGAGCTTTTTCCTGTGTGGTTTAATTCCTTCTTTCAATGGGATATTATGCTATATTATGCTTTTATCATACTTTTTCAAGTCTTCATATGACCAAGCAAACACATCCATATACTTCTTAAAAATATCAATGTATCTTTCTTTATAATTTTTGGGATACCCTTGAATAATTTCACCATTTCTGGCTCTTGCTGAGTTCCCAAATTACAATCTTCCATCTCTTCCTCTGATGTATTTTATTTTTATTAAAAAAAACATCGTTAGAATCAAATAGTATTTCAAGGGGAACCAGTCCTTTGGGGAGTATATTATCTTTCAATTGGATAATATTCTTCTCACCTATTGACTGCTTAAGTTTTCTTATCTCTCCTTTCTGCTCTATCTGTTCCTCTTCTTGATCTATATCAACGTCTTCAAAGTTTCCAACCATTGTCAAAAAATGATTTATCTGCTCATCATCTTCAAACACCTGCCAATGTTTCACATTGTAAGGAATAGATCATGGTCTATGTCTAATTTCAATCTCATACCTTAACCTTAGATTCATTGGTGGCTTAAAGGTACTAGCTACAACTGCTAATGAATCTGCTAACCTATTTCCATCCCTTGAAATGAACTGAAGATTGAAGGCTTCAAAATAGTTCTCTATCATATCCCAAACTTCATTTCTGTATGATCTTAATCTCGGATGCTTGGTCTGACAATGGTTTTTAATCTATCTTATTATCAATTCAAAGTCACCGAAAATTTAAATACACTAAACTCCCATATTTTTAGCAACTTGAAGGCTTAAAATTAAGGTCTCATACTCAGCCATGTTATTTTTTGAATCAAATTATAATTTAAAAATAATAGGCATGAGGTTACCTTTTGGTGATATCAACAAGAATCCAACTCCTATGCCATCCTTGGAGTAGGCACCATCAAAATATCATTTCCAAATCTTCTTTGAATGTAGTTCATTATTTACAATTGCTGAAGAGAGTTGCTTCCCTATGTCTTCAGCAAATTCTGCATCTTCATGTAGCATGAAACATGAAATATCTTCTGTTTCTTGACTATAAATAGGGGAATTTCCTGCATCTTTCTTGGTAGTGGTCTTCAAAAACCTTGTTTCCCTGTACAATCTCCTTTATTCCCCATTGAAAACAAGAATGATAGCATAAGTGAAATATAATTTTAGAACACCTCCCAAATTTTCTCCCTAAGATCTTGACATGAGCATTCCAAACCTGGTTAGAATTTCAGCAACCACTACATCCATGACTATACTCTTTGTTGGAATTTGTACCAAAGAAACTACTACATCTTTAATTAAACCAACACATTTCACCCTTTTGGAATCAAATGAATACAGATCCCTGTAAGGTTTAGTAATCTACAAGTTTAGTTCCTTCATAATAGACAATGGCATGAGATTATGGGATGCTCCTGAGTCCAACATACTGTTATGGACAGTGAAATCATGAAGCAACATAGATATAGAATGGTGGAACAGAAGGATCTACTTCTTCTACATGAGGACCAAAGGTGACCACTGGCTTCTCTTCTTGTAAGTTCATAGTGTCACTTATATCTTCAATCTGTGTGAGATTAAAAAATTCTGAAATTTCTTTCTTGTAGACTGGTATTTTAGCTAATTCTAGAAGAGGTACCTGAATTTTTACCTTCTCCAGCTCTTTTGTCAAACTAAAAGCATTATTTTGTTTAACATTCTTTTCAATTTCTTCTTCACTCTTTCTAGAATTTTCCACTTGTTCAGGTACATGAAAAACTCTCTCCAAAATTATAGTTTCAACTTATTTTCTCTAGGAAGTTTCACCCTACTGCACATCTATTCTATTAACTGAATTTAAGGTTTCTTCCCATTACTGACTTGTTTTACAGGGTCATTTTGTTTTGGAGTCACCATTGGAGGAGGGTCAGGGTCTTGTTGTTCATCCTTAGTGTTGTGTAGCCTTGATCTTTTCCTTGATCTTAGATTATACTTCTGGTGCAACTCAGCCTGCATAAAATCTACAAATTGTTTACAGTATTCATTCATCTCATCTTTAGCAAAAGATACTTCAAATTTAGTATATTCTCCTTCACAATCTTCCTCTTCATCCTCTTC
The DNA here is from genome assembly GCA_034641835.2 of Pinus albicaulis. Taxonomy (NCBI): domain Eukaryota; kingdom Viridiplantae; phylum Streptophyta; class Pinopsida; order Pinales; family Pinaceae; genus Pinus; species Pinus albicaulis. The sequence continues at coordinate 336,617,872 of CM076574.1, read as the reverse complement.
TACTATGTACATAGAAGATATTTGATCTTCAGCCTCTTTTTGGTCATCTTATGTTGACTCTCCAGGTGCTACTTCTTTAAACAACGGTGCTTGAACCTGGTCTTGATCTTTTCTTTCCCTCTGTAAAATTTGCAGGGGTTGTCTTCTATAATGAGGGTTAAATCCTTCTCAATTTTGTTGTACTTGTATTTATGAGTTTTTAATTTCCAATTCCATCTTAACTAGCTTATCTGATAATTTTTTTTATCACCTTTGTCATATCTTCAATTCTTTTATCTTGTGATGATTCTTCTTTTGCTTTTCCCTTCTCTTGGACTGGTTGTTTCCCTTTCACCTTCCCAACTGTAGTCATATTAGCTTCAATTTCTCAAGCATATGTTTTTATCTACTCTAGAGTAGGGGATATCCTTTCTCTAAGTGTGAAACTAAAATTGGCTTCAAAATCCCCCAAAAAAACCACCTTTGCTCCAAAAGGAGGGGGCTTCATTTCTACAGGAAAATTGTTATACAATTTATTGAATCTTTTGATAAAATCTGATATATTTTCATATGGTTTTCTTTTGATTGCATTGAATTCTATTAGTGAATATCCATGATCCCTTTTTTCACCCCATCTCTGAGTGAATTGATTTTCCAGTTATTCCCATGTATTAATGGAATTATTTGGCAATCCTTAAACCAGTTTCTAGCCTCTCCATCCTGAGACTGAAAAAAAAGCCTCATTACAACATCAAGATGTTCTACATTCATATTTTCAACAAAATTACAAAACATAGGCAAGTATTTTTTTGCGGTTATTTCATCTTCTCCAGTAAAACGTGGGAGTAATTTAAGATACTTTTGAGGCATCGCATTCATTGGTAGTGTAAGGTTAAGTGGAGCATATATATTCAAAAAAAAGGTTGGTGTTGCCATGTTTTCACCTTGATTAAATGTTCCTTGGTTAGATGCAGTCGATGAACTTGCTGTGAAAATGAATGGAGGTGGAGATAAAACTGATATGGGAGTGGGTTGATGGACAATGGCAAAGGGACCAACAACTAGAGTTTGTTGAGATTGACCAAAAGTAAAAGAAGTAGACTCAGAGTGTTCTTCCAACTTAGGTTCTTGACAATAAATTGGTGTGAAAGGTGAATCTTGTTCCAAGAAAGGAAGTACTTTAGATATATCTTCAAACAACGGATTACTAGAACTACTGTCAGGAGAGAACAATGTAGGACTAGGTGTTGAGGGGGTTTTGGGTTTTTGAACCCTTTTAGAAACCAATATTTCAGGGTCTAACAAAGCAGGGACCTTCTGATGTGAGGTATTTGACCTCGTGTGAGGCCTTTTGTGAGCCATAATTCTGAGAATAACAAACACAACCAAATATTTCCTCCTCAATGAACAACAAGAGGAAATAATGTGAAAAACCTAGGGAAAATAAACTTCGTCTCTTCGTCCCCGGCAACGATGCTAGAAAATGTTGTATCTTAAGAGACAATTCCTTGGCTGTGGAAAGGAATCAGTGCTTAAGACATTTTTTAAAATTGTGTCACAAAATTAATTATATCAGGTGGTTTTCATTCAATCGCTTTCGAAAATAATTCTTTTAAACCCTTAATAATCTGGTATAATGAAAGATTTCACAATGCCATTGACTACTAATATCTAAATGGAAAAGAATAATTGTAGAGGAAACTCAAAGTAATAAGTTGTAAACACAGAATCTATTACTTTTAAGTTTCAGAGAGAATTCATGGAGAGAGAGGGAACTCAGAATAATATGATGTAAACATATAATCTGTTACTTTTAAGTTCCAGAGAGAATTTGTGAAGGGAGAGGAGCTGGAGTGAAGGACCACTTATTAAGGCTATTTAACTCTTACTTAAAAACATGAATCAGAGACCAGATGCTTCTTTACTTCAATTCATTTAAGGAAGAAACAACATAAAATGACACAAGAAACACGAATCACCATCAACAGTTGTAGGAAACTTACTTCTTATTTCATTCACCCATCATAAAAAGAAGTACAAAATGTAGTCTCCAAGAGGTCCAAAACTCAGAACCCCTCTTCTTTCTTTTTATCTTGCTTAAATACATCAAAAACAGTTCGTAGCTACTAGAACTTCTTAAAACTACTTCTACTACCTAAACTGTTAAAACTACTTATTACATTGCAATTGAGGACATCACTATAGCTTCAATCTTAACAAACAAAGAAAACAAATCAAAACTTGATATATTATTCTTTTTACTGAATTTGATTTGTTGTTGATGCATCTCTCTAAAGTGCTGATGTGTCTCCCTGACAGATCAGACTTCCTTTCCCTGTATTTCTTCTAGAGTTCAATATTTTTCTTTATGCTTGTTTTTATGTATTTTCTATTTCTGATGTGGTATTCAAACAATTCTGAAATAATGCATCTTTTCCCGACTTGACCCAGCTGTTGCATTTCCAACAGTGCCACCATATTCTACTTTTGCCCCACTCTGCCTATGCCTCTACATTTCAAACAATGTTATCATGTCCCCTTATGCCCGACTCTGCCTCTTCTGCTCATGCCCATAGCGTTTTGTCTTCTCTTCTCCTTTTCTCCGTGTTGGGTCACTTACCCGAGTCCACCACCGCTGTGTTCAAGCTTCCGTTAATTTACAAGGCACAAGGCATACAACACTTTTTTCACGTGGTCGGGTGTTACTCGAGTCTACTTCCCGTGTTCATGTTTCTTCATAAGAAAATGCAACTGCACATAATTCTGTACTTCAAATAAATTCAAATTTTCCTTTGAAAACTATCGCGTTCGTCCCTTTATCGCACTTCGCATTTCGACATTCCAACATAGTTCATGAGCGTCATTCCTCCTGAGCTTGTGATGTGTGATGCATGATATGCGATAAAGGTAGGGATGGCGTGGCAAGTGGAGGTGGGGCTGATCACAAAACACAATCGGTGATATAAAAATTATCACAAATTGCATATCGGAATTCATAACATATCGGGGATTGGAGATCAGCAATAGAATTTTGGAGTTGTGATATACGGGGAGAAGAGGTGACGTGGAGGGGAGGGTCCCATTTAATATCGCATCAGCGGTCGGGAGTGGTAACAAATGAATATGGAAAAAGATTTTTCGTGAACTCTCATTGCGATTAGGGGTCCTACTAAGGGACTCACCTTCACATCTCCACACATAATGTTAATACACCAACATATAAATCAAAAATTATTTTTCAGCATACAATTTTTTTTACATCTTCTAACATATATGCTTTTTTTGGTGTTTTTAGAAATATTTCAAAAGTAAATGCAAATGAGCCAAAACATACATAATCAAGTTTAGGATTTCCAAATTGTCAAAACTAGAATATTGCACTTCCCAAGAAATATGGGGAACATGTTGAAAGGACAACTCAAGTCAAAGGTTATAGGAAAATCTGTAAGAGAGCATGGGATAAAAGGTGATACACCTAAAGAAAAAACTTCAATATAAAATTACCTATGGACTCCCTTTCCTCTTCCCTCCATGTGGTGTCATAGTTGTTTCTTGCTTCTCATGCATCCTCTTTGGTGATTATTACAATATTATGTATTTCTTTTTAATGATGTTGCTACATAAATAAGCATACCATGGAAATGTAATAAACATATCATAATCCTAGCCCATCATGGGGACTTACAAGCACTTATCAGTTGGGCATTAGCTTCATGATCCACAATAGGAATAATTATATCACATTTAACATTATTTATACATAAGTTCATTTAACTTAGCCCACATAACTTGACTATCATCACATAAACCACATCATATAATAATACATAATTTAATATGTTATATTCTAAGGTTCAATGATCCAGGTGAATATTGGTGGTTACTCGCCTATTCCACTTGGGGCCCCATGTCTTTAGGTTTTTGGATTTGAGCACAACTTTCTTTTGATTTTTGGTTGAACTTTTAGGAGTAGTTTGAGCTCATGACGTTTTGAAACGGAAAACATCAGGTCCATGGACCAATTTTTCTCATTCCAAATTTGTAGTCCTCGGATAGATCTTTCTAACGAGGTATGGTACGCGTCAAACGGAGATCGTATGCCAAAGTTACGCCCCTGGGAAGTTGAAACACCAATTTACCCAAACGGGGCCCATAGTTTTAGCGCTTCATCTCCTAGGGTTAGGGTTTTGGCTGTTTAGGATTTCCCATTGTTTCTAAATGATAAATAGGCCCTCGAGCCTCATTGTAACTCAGTTCAGAGGCCTGTAGCCGCCACATCTCTTCTCAGAGATAGCTACCAGCGCCCTAGCTAGTTTTATTTCCATTCTGTCTGTAAGCAAATTTGAGTTCTTTGATATTAATGAAATGAAGTGTTATTTCCACTGCATCTCTGTATTTATGTTTATATGTTTATTCTGTTGCATTCCTGCATAAATCTGGATCAGTCGTATCAGAGTGGTCTGCTTTTTCTCGATCTTTCTTTGCATGTCCCCAACGAGGTTGAGGTATAAGGAGTTAGGGCTTGATCTGGTGGAACCTTTACAAGATCAGCCTCGCAAACCCCGACGGACTCCCATGGGGGATGAAAAGAAAGATGAGGGAGAAGGAGATCCTATCAAAATATTGCTCGAGGAGGCCCTCAAAAAACAAAGGAACGCGATGATGGATAACTTTGCCCAGATCCTTCAACGACTGCCCACCGATGGCGCATCTACATCCAACAGCCACTCTGGAGGGGCGACTCCTTTTAAGGTACAAGTAAATTTTGACATTCCCATATTTGAGGGTCAAATAGATGCAGATGCCGTAGATAGATGGTTTAATCCATTAGAAGGATATTTCTTGGTTCATGACTTTTCTGACAGGGAGAAGATTATTTTTTCACTCCTCAAAGCTGCCCCCCATGTCAAGGAGTGGTGGGAAACCCACTGTGAGAAAAAGGACGAGATATAACCCTCTATGTTCTTGACCGTACCCACTTGGAATTCTTTCTGAGATGCCATCAAGGAACAATACTATCCCATGGGGAGATATGAGAACAAGTACATACAATGGACCATGCTATGACAACAAAGGGATCAAGATGTGCATGAGCTGACGAATCTATTCCATACCCTACGCACCAAGTTGGGTATCAAAGATTTAGAGAAACATCTAGTACTAAAGTATCATAGTTATTTGCACAGATACATTCAGGAGGAAATGGAGTTCCTCGACGTCTCCTCGCTTGGTACGGCATACCGGTATGCTACCAAGATTGAGCAGAAATTCAAGCAGAAGAAGCGAGACTTTGGATCTGCGAATCAAAAGCAAGGGAAGGGTGCTCCCAAACCACAGAACAAAGGATAGAGCCAAGGCATGGTGACTCAAGACAACCTATCGAAGCCACAAGCAAAGAACAACATCGCAAAGCCAAAGAAGGACATGGGAAAGTGGTGTGAGTTCCATAAGAGCTCCACTCACAACACAAGTGAGTGTCAGGCCAAGCAGTCGTTGGTGGCCGAGATGAGGGCTTCTGAGCCAGATGCATGCTCCGACTTTGAATCAGAACCTAACAAGGGGACTGACAAAGGGAAATATATTATTGATGCGGAGCCCAACGCCACTTTTGCCACTACGAAGATATAGAAGGACGAATCGGAAGATCCAAAGGAGGAGGAACGTCTCTTCCACTCCTAGATGTGGGTAAAGGGCTCCCTAGTACGGTTCATTGTCGACAATGGGAGCCAAAAGAACCTCATTTCAGCAGACGCCATGAAGCGGTTGGGATTTTCAACCACATCTCACCCACATCCATACACCATCGGGTGGCTTCACCAAGGACGAGATCTCCGCGTTAGCCAGCAGTGCCGCCTTCCCTATAGCATCAAGCCCTTCATGGATGAGGTATTATGTGACGTTTCTCCTATTGATGTTTCTAATGTATTATTAGGACAACCATAATTTTGGAAGCGTCATGCTGTGTATGAGTCTCGGCCTCACGTTGTTATAGTTACTTTGGGAAATAAGTTGTACAGGATACGAGAGGTACCACCTCCTGCCGCTATCTCTTTGGTTACTGCAAAACAATGCAGTAAGCTCATTTCCCAAACCAGGAAATTCGTTTTCTTGATGATCCACCACTAGGGAAAGAAGAAGACTATGGCCACGACCTCCAGACAGGGCTCCTCTGCACGAAAACAACAAATGGATAAGGTTGTGGAGGAATACGGGGACATCTTCACCTCACCCACAGGGGTTCCTCTACACTATCAGGTCAAGCACCTGATTGATCTAACCCCAGGTGCGCCGCTACCCAATGGAATGATATATTGGCACTCTGTTCTGTAAAACAATGAAATCAAGAGGAAGATTCAGGAACTGCTGCAGAAAGGTCACATCCGACCAAGTTCATCACCCTGTGGGAGCCCGATCGTGTTGGTACAAAAGAAGGATGGGACGTGGAGACTCTGTATTGACTATCGGGCACTGAACAAGATCACTGTCCAGAATAGGTACCTGATCCCATGGATTGATGATATTTTGGACCACCTCAAAGGTGCAAAATATTTCAGCCAGATCGACTTGAATGCAGGTGTCACCGGGTACCAGTGAACCCTCTGATGTGTGGAAGACTAACTTCAAAGCCAAGGAAGGCCTTTTCGAATGGCTAGTCATGCCTTTCGGGTTGACGAATGCTCCTGCAACCTTCATGAGGATGATGGATGACATCTTGCGGCCATTCAACAACTCATTTGTAGTGGTGTACTTGGATGAAATTTTGATCTTCGGCCAGACTTGGGAAGAGCACATTCACTACATCCAACAAGTCCTCCAAACACTGCAGCAACATAAGTTGTGTGCCCATTTGGAGAAATGCACTTTTAGCATGACCCAGGTTCAATATTTGGGATACATTATTGATGAAAGGGGGGTGCATGTGGATCCAACCAAGATTCAAGTCATTTGGGATTGGCCAGCCCCAACCACTATAACAGAACTTCGTAGCTTTCTGGGTCTTGATAATTTCTACTGTAGGTTTTTGTTGGGATTCTCTCATATCACTTGGCCCTTGAGTCAAGTCACCAAGGGAGGAGCGAGAGAAAAATTCTTTTGGTCGGAACCTCAACAGAAGGCATTCATAGAATTGAAAAATTGCATCTTTTCTGCCCCAGTGCTCACATTACTAGACTTGCAACAACCATTTGAGATCGAGACAGATGCCTCTAACTATGCTATTGGGGCAGTTTTTACTCAATAGGGACATCCAGTGCCATATCACAGTGAGATATTGTCTGACACAGTTCACAAGTATTGCACTTATGAAAAAGAAATGTATTCCATTGTGCAAGCTTGTCGACAATGGAAGCATTACATTTTGGGGAAGGAAACAATCAACCACACAGACCACCGTCCCCTGCAGTTCATACAGACACAAGGGAAGTTGTAGAATGATCGCCATCAGAAGTGGTCCACATATCTACAACAATTTAATTTGAACATCAAGTACAAGAAGGGTAGCACCAATAATGTTGCAGACTGCCTCAGCTGACCATCGATCGTGGTGCTCACCACCGTTCTCAACTCTTGTGGACATGAGACTTCTGATTGGTCACTTCTCTACGAGAGCGACCCAGAATTTAGCCACACTTACAAGGCACTCTTGGGGGGTACGCAAGTTCCAAATTTTCACCTCCAAGATGCACCTTTATGTCATCTGGGACACCTTTGTGTTCCTTCAAGTGAGCGTGCCAAGGTGATATGGGAAGTAAACTATAGTCAAGTCGTTGGGAATTTCGAGGTCGAGAAAATAGTAGTTGTACTGCAGAAGTATTTCTATTGGCCGAACCTTTGAAAGGATGTCGAGAATCACATCAGATCCTGCACTGCCTGTGCCATTGCCAAACCGACCATCAAGAAGCAAGGCCTATATACTCCGCTACCTACCCCTAGTTGACCTTGGGAATCCATCTCCATGGATTACATGTCGGGCCTGCCTTCTACTAAGCATGGAAATTACTGTGTTTTTGTGGTTGTCGACAGATTCTCGAAGATGGCCATTATGGCAGCCTGCAAGAAGAATATCACAGCAGAAGCCACTGCTAAAATCTTCTTTGAACGAGTGTGGGTGCACTTTGGGATCCCAAAGTCTATCATATCATATCGGGATATCAGTTTCCTAAGCACATTTTGGTCCAGCCTTTGGTCAATGCTGGACACCAAGCTCACCAAGTCCACAGCTTTCAATCCCCAAACAGATGACCAGACAAAGGTCGTCAACAAAATGATTGTACACCTTCTGCGCATGTACAATTCAAAGAATCCACGCACATGGGACGAGAGCCTACCCTATGTAAAACATAGTTATAATTGGGCTCTCCACAGTTCAATTGGCCATAGCCCCTTTCAGGTGGGCTTGGGATTCCAGCCACTATGTCCCATTGATGTAGCCATGCCATTTGCGGCTACTCAGGCCGATTCGGCTCATGTCCAGTTTGAAGTCAACAAAGAAAATAACTTCATCGAGCACATTCAACACATCCGCCAACATGTTCATGAGATATTGGATAGAGCCAATGCTAAGTACAAGCAATGCCATGATCAACACTTGGTGCCACACAACTTCCAGGTGGGTGACAAAGTATGGCTACATTTGCAGAAGGAGCGCCTCACTGGACCCCACCGCAAGCTTCGCCCACTCTGATACGGGCTGTACACCATCACCAAGGTTGTAGGGAACAATTCCTTTGAGGTCAGTATTCCACCATTCCTTGGTCTGCACCCAGTACTCAATGTGGACCACCTTCGTCCTTACTTGCCACCTCTACTAAACACCTCTGACATTGCAGAACAACTCACACCAACAAAGTTAAACCCATACTGCATGGAATATGCCACCATAGATTGTATCATGGACATGAAAGTCAAGAACACTCGCCAACAAAATATCCAACTGTATCGGGTTGTCAAAGCTGGCCAACTCCTGCACCAAGGAAAGTGGTTCACCAGGGACCAAGTTCAGCAGAAATTTCCTCATCTCATGGAGGAACTTAACGCAATGGGGACCATTGCTTTCTAAGGGGGGAGGAATGATCAAGGTGGATATTGGTGGTTACCTACCTATTCCACTTGGGGCCCCACTATTGTCTCTTTCATTTTTTCAGTTTCGGCACAACTTACTATTTTTAGCAGTTTTTCGGGTCTTGAACTTCCGGAGCCGTTTTGAGGCCCTAAACGACGTTTTTTGGGAAAACGAAGAGCAACATGGGTCCATGGATTGATGTTTCTCATTCAAAATTTGTAGTCCTCAGATATATCTTTCTAACGAGGTATGGTACGTGTCAAACATAGATCGTATGCCAAATTTCTGCCCCTGGGAAGTTTAAACACCAATTTACCCAAATGGGGCCCATAGTTTTGGCGCTTCATCTCCTAGGGTTAGGGTTTTGGCTGTTTAGGATTTCAAATTGTTTCTAAATAATAAATAGCCCCTCGAGCTTCATTGTAACTCAGTTTAGAGGCCTGTAGCCGCCACATCTCTTCTCAGAGATAGCTACCAGCGCCTTAGCTAGTTTTATTTCCATTCTGTCTATAAGAAAATTTCAGTTCTTTGATATTAATGAAATGAAGTGTTATTTCCGCTGCATCTTTGTATTTATAGTTATATGTTTATTCTGTTGCGTTCCTGCATAAATCCAGATCATTCAAAACTAAGATATTAATTACAAGTAAAAAACATTTGAAGGTAGTTGAAAACACTCAAATGAAATATGTAGTTGCACACAATATTCATAATGTGGACCATTTTCGTTTTCAATGGTTTAAACTAAAGAGAATTTGTTAAAGAATGAGAGCCACTCTAAGCTTTAAACAAGACATCCTATCCCATTTAAGCTTTGATCTTAATTTGAATGCTAGTTTTGTTGTGCTAATTTCATTTTCAGATATAAAAGTTATTTAGTGATCTTATGCTTGATGTAAAGGTTCCCTTGTTTCTTATGTGTGTCAAAGAGGTAATTAAAAATGAATTTCATGAGTGAATTTGAAAGCATAAGGCATGAATTTAAGTGTCTGGATAGAAGCAACATAAATAACAACAAACCATAGCAACTAATCCATTAAAACAAAGTTTTGATGAAGGATTTCACCCCTCCTGGGCTACATCTCCTTGGTCCAAATCCACAGCTTGGGCCTCTATATTACCTTAAATGTGCTCAAATTTATGTTTACATGAATCAAATACTCTTGGAACCTATTCCAATGAGTTCAAAATGTCGAAATATATTAGAAATGACTATTTATTTACTCAATTTGGTTACCAGATGTTCTAGGCATGGCCTTCCCTCCCGGCGGCCCTAGGCTTCAAAATTCTTCAAGGCAACAAAAACTTGTGTAGATGAGCTCCTCTACTTCTAAAAACTATTCTAATGTGTTTATAGCATGCAAAAAACCAATTTTCCTACTTTTTCTCCACCAAATCAGGAAAATGTCCATATAACTATGCTAATTCTGGAGTTTCGCCCTAAAATAGCGCTCCCGCCAAATATACCACTAAGTTAATCTGCATATTAACACGAAGTTAATTAAAAATTAGTGGATAAGTGCATCATTAAGATGTGAATTATAAATTGGATTAATGGCATATTAGATTAACATTGAGTGCATTTTATGGTGGCTTACTCCTAGATTAGTGGTAATAGTCATGTTTTAACCGCTTTTGAAATTTCCCGCCAAGGCGCTCACCCCTTGGTGCTTTGCTTACGATCTTATGGGAGGGGGTTGGCATGTAGGGTTGACCCCCTCCAGACCCCTGACAGTGGTGCATACAAAGTTTAAGTATTAGTGGAGATATTATGGCTTAAGACCTATGGAGTAGAGGAGATGAAAGAGCGTTGGAGTGGCATGAGGGTGGTCGTGGATTCGACCTCGACCCTCGCACCAAATTTTGTTTCACAATACAATGATGCATATCCAAATTTTTAACTTTGGGTTATAATCCATACACCTCCGCCAAGTCTAAAGCCTTCGCTAGGTTTACGCCAAGTCTAAAGCCTCTGCTAGGTTTAGAGTAGTCTTCTAGGTTAGTTGTCCATGTCTGCCAATTGTAGAATATGAACCCTCTGGAGTTAGCCCTGTCTGCCATGTCCACCATATAGTTTGAACCTATGTTAAATTTTATATGTCTGCCATAGCCTTTGCTATATCCATAAGTCCTCCACCTTAGGCTAAGGCCTAAACCTTAGGGTTTGTATAATATATGTACCATGTATATAGATCTGAAACTTGAATATGAGAATTTGAAATTGGTTCAAGGTTGGAGGGGTCCACACTAGAGGGGACACATGACGGCCTCTAGCTGCACCACGTGTCTAGCTTTGGTTGGACTACTCCAACCTAAAAAAAATCTCATTCATCCTTAGAATAGGAGGAAAAAACTTTCAATTCCCAAGAATCATTGGTGAATCTGACTGTGACACTTGTCACAGTTTTATTGGATGAAAATTGGAGAATATTCCCTGGATATTCCTGAGATGCTGACTGTACTGCCAAGTCATCAGTCTGTCATTGTTCTGCACATTTTTTTACCTATTTGGGAAAATGGACAACAAGTCATAAATTCTTCATCCGGTTTTGTATTTCAACGAAACAAATTGCATCATAATCCTGGTGATGAGCTCTACGCAATCGTTCTAGTTTGAAGCATTTCTGAGCACTTTCATTTTTGAGCTAAAACACTGAGCCTCTGATCATTGCTCCCCACTAGAAGCCTTTTGGACCCAAAATATCTCTGATTATTGATCATGTGGATGAGGGTATTGTTCCCTCACCCTTCCAGGCTCTATTCACTGAAAATTTCCCAATTCTATTGTTTGGAGATTTTCACAAAAAGTCGACTTTTTCCTTGATTCTTACGACTGTATCTTTCGCTCATTAACACCATCATGCTGCAATATTTCTGAATTTGTAGAAAAACAATATATTCTTTCAGAAAACATCTTGTTCCTACCTTGGTCAACAATCAAAGGAAACTTACAAACTTTCTCATCTTGCACACTTTCACCCTGGAGATTTTTAGTTGATCTTGCTTTGTAATTGCATCGAATATTGACCAAGTAACTTCGCCATTTCCATGTACCTTTTGGAAACCATAAACCAGAATTTTTGGAACCCATGCCTTCTTTACCAAGCTTCTTTGTCGCTTCCTCATTGAAATTTTCACTCTCTTACACTGGCATCTTGTTTCCAACACTGCTCAACACTACTGTTGACCGTTGCAAATGTTTTTCATCTTGTTCACCTTCTTTCAAAGGAAGCCTATTAAAATCCTAAAAAAAATCATTACAAGCATAAGCATATTTTTGAAAAGTGTGATTCAATACATCTCTTTGTTTTATCATCAACAATGTCAAGTTCTAACTTTCATTCACTATCCTCTTTATTTCACTTGCATGTATAAGAGACAAACCTACCTTCTTCTTGTGCGCTCTAATTATGTACTCAATATCATCCTTAAACAAGTGATACTTATACTCATGGCGATGAAATATTGATTTCCTATCATACATATAAGGACTTCCAAATACAATACTTGATATCTCAAGCGGCACCACATCAAGCTCAACTTCATCAAGAAATTTTGAGTTGATGGAGAATCTTAGTAAGCACTTCCTTGTAACCTAAAAGTTTGAATTATTTCATATCCAACCCAAAGGATATGGTCTTGGATGTATAATAGTTTCATGGCCTAGTTTCTTAACCAAATCTTCAGAAATCAAGTTAGCTTGAAACTCACTATCAAAAAGTGTATCAATCTTGGTATGTTTAGAGACAACTCTAATATGGAAAAGTTCTATTCTTGTATCTTCATCATGAGTATCATTTCAACAATTTGAAGAACTAGTGCTCGCAACATGTTTACATTTAAAACCCATGGTTGTAATATTTGTCTCATCTCCTGAATCTGACCCTAAGTCAAATTCAGCTACAACAACAATTTTCCCTTCTCTTTGGCTTTCAGTCTGTTTGGTTTCAATTCTGGATGAAGTTGCCAACAATGATCTTCATCATGGCCAGTATTTGAACAGTTTTTGCATGTGATTTTTTCCTTCTCTCTTTTTACAAAGCTATTTATTTTTCCTCTTCCATGAAATTTTCCTTTTCCTTTACCCTCACTTTCACCTTTATCATCTATGTTTTGTTTTCCCCTTGCCTCCAAGTGTGTGGCTTGTACACAAACTTCATCTAAATTTCTTGGGTTAAACAGAAGAATAGTATGTTTCAAATAGGAATTTAAACCCCCAATGTATTTCAAGGGTGTATCTTGGGAATTCAAATTTATTCCTAACAACAAAGCTCTCTTTCTAAACTCCTAGGTATATTCTTGAATTGTTTGACCCCTGATTTTCTTAAAATTTTGCCAACTCATAATATCTTTTTGAATATAGGCTAATGGATAAAACTATCTTTTAATGGAGGAAATAAACTCAACCCAAGAAATGGATATATTACCATGGATTCACATTTCCTCTTGAGTCTTTGCTTCCCACCAAACTAGTGCTGCTCCTTCTAGCCTGAATGAAGCCAACTGAATATTTATGTCATCTTCATGAAGGTTCTGAAATTTTCAATACACCTCCAATTGACGTATCTAATTTTCAAGCCTCTCTAGATTTACCTCACCATTGTACATATAAAGATCAAACTTAATGTATAATAAGTAATGGAGTTTTTCATTTTATGGATTTTGAGTGAGTGTGAGTGGTTTTTGTGGTGGAAGTGGAAGATGATGCAGATGGGGATGATGAAGATGATGAATATGGTGGAGATGGAGGCGACTTTCCTTCATTGAACTTTGAACTCCTATCTTCATCCTTCTTACACTTTGAAGTTCCTTCTTCATATGGAGGCTTAGAACCTTCTCCTACCAACCCAGCAGTAAATACATCAAACATAACTTTGACCATCCTCTTTATGTCTTTGAAGTCTCTCTTGACATATTCCTCTTCTGAATGTCCTTGAGTCTCTCCAACACCTGACATGATGGCTATGGATTCAAGCTCAAATTTTGATGCTTGTACCTCTTCAATCAACTCAACTTCTTGTACAAATTGCATCTCTTCAATCTCATATTCTTAAGACAAAACTTGAGGTTCTTCAAGTGCAGCTATGAATGGAATTTTGGGCGAATATGATTCTCTTTCAGATCTCCTTCCCCTGAGCCTAATCTCAGGACTTGCAACCAACAACTTCCCTTCACCTTCTGCAACTTTAACCTTGTCAGCATCAAAAATTTGCAACCATTAAACTTGCACAAAACTTCAAGTAACTATCAAGCAAATAATCTTAGCAACCTTATGCTCTGATACCAACTTGATCTGAATTTGAATGTTAGTTTTGTTCTGCTAATTTAATTTCAAGCAAAACTTATTTACTAATCTTATGCTTGATGTACAGGTTCCCTTATTTCTTATGTGTGTGTTGAAGCCTAGAAAATCTCTGCTTCAAACATTGGGGAAAACCACCCGATCGGGACCTTAGGACAGCTCCTTTTCCGTTTGATATGGTGGCTCCAACTGGATTTAAAGGACCAGTTTCCTTATAACTAAATGGGTTGGTGAGGGGTTGATTTGGATGAGTGGAAATGGGACTAAATTGACTGAAATAAAACTATCTAATTAAACTAAATGCTGATAAAGAAATCCTAACACTAACACGGGTAATTATATGTGAATACAACTTAAGATTGTTCCAATTTAACAATAACCATGAAAATGTATTATTATTTAAATTGAAATGTGCAGAAACAAATAAAGATAACTCTGTTTAAGAAATTAAATAGAGTTGTATTAGCATATTGTATTCATCATTGTATACCATCTATATATGCTTATGAAAGATAACATTTCAATTATACTCAGAAATGATATATAAAAGGAAAAGTTATGAAAACCATATATATAAATGATAGCAAATTTTCAAGCGAATATCATATAACAAAGGAAATCAACAGTGAACAGATAGAAATACCTCATTCATCTTGAAGACTGTCAAATGAAATCTGATACTCTAATCCAGTAACTCCGATGTAAAATCAAATCCAAAGGTACAGAAATGCAACACTTCAAAGATAATTTCAGCACCAAAAATCACCAGATGTGATCCTTTATAAAATATAAGAGGGAATGGAGTACAGAAATGTAAGCTCCAAGTCCAAAAAATATTACAACTTCGGATCCCTCTCTAAATGCATGAGAGGGATTTAAATAATAAATTACATAACAAAATCCTACTACTACTGCTACAATCTATCAAATTAAAAATAGAAATGCTATCTTAAATGAAACTGATTCATTGCTTTTCTTTCTCGCTTGATGTAGCCAAGTTGCAAATCTTCAGCATATCTTGGAGCCTCGGTGGATGACTCATCTCGGAATGCAGCTGTCCAGTGTAGGTGGCATCGGAAAATTCTGGAATTAAACAATCGACAGCATTTGAAAGGAATTTAATAGCCATTTGTTGATTGTTTGGCTTAATTAAATGAGTCCACATACTGTCCCAAGATATTGCTTGAAGTTTGTCGATTTGTTGACTTTTATTCATCATTTCTTCCTTCCATCTGTTTTCAGTTTCTTTCACTTTAGGCAAACTGCCAGGAACACAATCTGAAATGAGATTGATTGAATACAAGCTGTCATTGATAAATTGCGTGATATTACTCATCATGCTCCTAGCTCTTGATATTGCTCTCTCGGCTTTCATTATATGATGTTCCCATTCTGTAAACAAGATTTCTTTATGTCTTTCTTCTATCCTAGGAAGATTAGCTTCTCTTCCTTTTTCTGTATCTTGCCAAGTAAGAAATTCAGAAATCTTTTCATCAGCATCATCAATTTCTTGTCTGAGAGTAATAATGTTCTGGATCAAGGATGAGGTAATATCACAAAATGGTTCTGCCTGTGACAATTTTGCACAAAATTCATTCAATTGTTGAGACAACAGTTTATTAGCTTCAAGAGCTTCCGATTTGAATTCACTTAACTTAGGGAAATCTTTGAACCTATCTAAAGCTGTTTGAAACTCCTTTTCTTGTACAATCTTCGCATTCTTCTCATTTTGTAACAAACCTTGTAACCTGGAAATTTCTTCATTTAATTGTTGTTTTTTGCCTAAGACCTGCTCATCAACTTTCTTCTTTTCTTCGGCAAGCTGTCCTTCTAACTCTTTGGACCTAAGTTCTTGATCTTGTAGTTGTTGTTGCAATTGAGTAATCTTTTGCTGACTTTCCTTAGCTTGCTCTTCAAGTGAAGCTATATGGAGATCTTTCTGAATCATCATCTGAGAAACTTCTACAGCTTTATCAACTGTTGCAGCACTATAAGCTCCTGCATATTGGGACAATTTAGTGAGATCCTCAGATGGATTCACTTCAGTATTCTTGTAAACAATATTCATAAATTCTTCCTGTGGAGTAGAAAACATATCCTGATCCATCTTCCTTCTTTTTCTCTGTCTTCTAACAACAACCTTATGTTTAGGGCTGTAAAATACATCTAAAGGAGGGATCTCCTCAATCTTCAATACAATCTGCCCTGTAGGATGTTCAGGAATGATTTCGACATCCTGCTCTACTTGCTCTTTATCTTTATCTTGCAGTCCCAATTGCTGAGCGAATTGATCATATTGTTTCAATAATTGAGAGGAAACATTAAGATCAGTAGAGTCTACAATTTTCTCAGTAGTTTATTTTCCTCCCGATTGTGTGTCTGCTTTCTCTGTATCTGTACTCTGCTCAATGGTTTTACTATCCGATCCTCCTTTTTGATTATGTACATTAGCATCAGCACCTGTGCATTTTTCTGTTGTTTGAGCAGTGGACTGCTGATCAGTATTTCGATCGGATTTACCATCAGTATTTCCTTTATGAGCATCAGGTTTGACAACAGTGCTCACCTTTTCAGTATGTACAGTTGGCTGGTTAATAGTCGATTGTGTAATGACTTTACCGGCAGATGTCTCTCCTTGCGTTTTGACAAATGTATCCTCTGTCTCTGACCCTTGTATAGGAATTCTCAGTTGGTCTAGAGGAACTCTCAACAATATTTGACTTCTGAATAACAAAAATTTATTCATTTATTCCTTCTGAAATTTAGACTTGGCTAAATCATAAATTTGAGGAAAATCATTCAACGAAACAAACAAATCATCAAACTCATCTGGTTCATGCTCAAATCGAGCAATTGAAACTGAAGCAGTAACATTAAAGGCTATCTGTCGCGGATCATACTGTCTCCCTGGAATGGTTGCAAATTTACAACCCTTTATTTTGGCGACTTCCTTTTCAGCATGTTTGAAGTCATTTAAAGTAAATTGACCACAATTGAATGGGAATTGAGGCCACATTCTCTTCTTACTGTTGTTTAAAGATCTGGATATTCCTTCAACTGTTAATTGATAGGAAATTTCCTGGGTGAGAAGTTTGTCTGGAACAATAAGAGGAAGAACATGGGGTTCCACAATACTCCCAAAAATCCTCATGTATGTAAATTTCTCCTCTCCAAACCAATCTCCTATTGAGGATAAGTTAGTTTTAGCTTTATCAGAGAATCTAGGAGGGAAGCGATTGAAAATGGTTTGGAAAACAGGGATAAGGAAACCATGGCATATTCTATACACATTATCTTGGAAATGAACTTTCCAAAGAAGTTTATGATATATATGAATTGGGGTAGGGTCTTTGGGAGTCCATTTCCATCCAAACAAGGGAAACTTGGAATTAAAACAAAGAGCATCTAGAATATAGGCACAAAAGAAAAAAGGAGTGGAATTTCTAGCGGTTTTATCTTGTTTGTACTCGAGTATTCTATTAGCCATTCTATCAGAGAGAATAACAGCCCAGTCCATAATGTCGGAATTGACAGCAGCTAAGATTAATGGGACCATTTGTATAGAAAACCTAGCGGAATTATCATTGCCAAATAATCTACACATCATGGCAGCGGCATAGCAATACGGAGGTAAGAGGGAATCTACAGAATACATACCGGATGCTTCATTTCTGTGCTTCTCAGGATTTTTCCTCCAATCTTTGATAGGATCAGATTGGACTTTATTATTATCAGCAAACTCTTTGATAAATTCTTTGTTATACACCTTCTGCGGATCAGGAAGATGATACATTTCCTTAATGTCTTCTGCTTTAAACGACCCAAAAGACACTCCAGAAGCTGAAACAAACGTTCTGTCCTTTATCTTCACACTATCGATGACCCATCGAACTACATCATAATAAGGCATGATGCTTGCTCTGGCTACAATTCGATGCAAAAATGAATTTTCAATTGATATTTCAGTAATCTCAGAGTCAGAATCTGAGCTATCTTCGTCTGGAACTGATGCCTTTTCCACTGTGACTTTGGGGTTTTCTTTCTCCAATAGATTATAGACTCCTTCCCACATCATTCTTCCGAGCCCTTGGCATGATGTATCTGTAACTAATCTCAGTTTTGTTGGCTTCTCTTTTGAGACTGTAGGAGTCTCAACAAACTTAACTGGAACAGCGGTCTTGGCTCTTCTCGCTCTCTTCGACATTTCTGTGTTTGATTCTATTTCCCTTTGTCTATGAACGAAAGGGTTCAGTGTTCCTTGGCTCTGCAAAACAATAAACTTTCAGTCGTGACAAACAAGCAACTTGAACGAAACGATTATGAACTCATGATTTGTTATTTATTGGTTTCATATAGCGTGTAAATGTTCTTTTTGGGTCACACTCACGTATTAAAAACGAAATCATCAACCAATATTCATTCGATTTGCTATTGAATACCCACGTACAAATGGAGATTTGGCGCTTGTAAAATATTATAATATTCACCTATTCTAAACTTTTCGAATGTAATAAATGTCATTTATCAATCGCATCGAAAGTTTTCAAATGGCACATAAGTATCATAATACATATTTCTTCAATTGGCCGATTCCGATTGAAAACTTTTACGATTTCCAATTAGACTTGTTTAGATCGCAATTGGGGAGTTTCAATCGAAAAGAATTGTTAATGGCTTTCTCCGATTTCCGACAATGGGGTCCACCATATAAAAGTTTTTGTTATTTAATCGAACAAATGTTTGTTTCCTTTTGAAAAGCGTTTATTGTAATAACACGCATCGCATCGGAGAATTTTAATTTGACCACAAAGAGCTTATTAAAGAGTATCCCGATCATGCGATTGCGACTGATCGCATCACATCGGAAGTATGTGAATGGA
>CM076574.1:336395203-336598550 GCA_034641835.2 Pinus albicaulis | reverse complement strand
TATTCTCTATCAGGGAAAATTTTAGGGACTAATATTTGCAGGTGGACTAATTTTCCATGTTTTTTCCAAAAACAAGATTGGCCAATTTCCATTTTTTTTTTTTATTCGCCCAAATTTTATAGTATAAAATTATTTTATCCTAAAATCGCCAAAATTTTATATATACTAATATAAAATGATTAGAAAACTAAATATTTTTACAAAAATAACATAAATTATTTTACAATTTACATATTGGGGACTACTAAGATTCGCCAAGGTTTCTAAACTTTAAGATAAATGTCCATCTTAAAATTTTCCATGTTCTCTATCAAACTACTGATCTCTAAGATTAAACAGTTTGGTTAGATCTTTAGTCTCTATCTATCAGCATGAAAGGTCAAGATTAAGTAGTTTGACCTTCATGGATTCTGGCATTTTTGACAAGCAGCACACAATCTTATTTTGCAAAATAAAGTAAAACTTAGTGGCATTTGAATTTGCATCACTTTCATGATCTATTTTTATCTTTTTTTTGTTGGGGTTCATTTATTATATCCTTTTTTATCTTTTTCTTTCAATCCTCTGATTTTTCTTTTAGGACTTTTACCCTCTTTACACTTTTTATTTTTAATATGGAAAAAAAAATTGCAGAAATCAAAGTATGTACATATTACAATACTTAATCAAAGTCAATTCAAAATTATGAATCATATTATTATATGACCCTAACAAGAAGTATGTTGTAATACCATTGATTTTCCTTATTGAAGTATTTGTCCCTTCTAAAGCTTCTAGTGTTTTTGTCACTTACAAAGTATTTAGTTTTTTTTTTTTTTTTTTTTGCTTGTTTTAAAGTTTTCATCTTCCAGATATAACACTCACATTACGGAATCATACTCAATTTTTCAAGAACCTCCTTTTATTGACAGGCAAACTATCACTCAAAAATTCTTCCCAATCATTCGTAATATCTTCAACATCACTATAAGTCCAAGTCCACGTCCACTTTTTGCTTGTAGAGGATTGCACTTTTTCCAAGGCTACAACTTTAGAAGATAACACAAAGTTCATTGAACAATTCAACTTTGGGTATGCACCATATACCCCAACATAGATCCCTTTGTGCAGAAACTCGCTAATCAATATTGTGCCAAGCTTCCAGGTGGGATCAACAACCTCCAAGCCCCCGAATTGACTCAATGACCTCTACTTTAGTACCCAAAACTCTTGATTTCTTTCCTTAGAGACCGTGTATATATCCCTTGGAGCATCTTATATGTAGATTTCTTTTCTATCTCCTTTATGTTAAATATGGTTGTCTAAAAGAAGCATGCAATGTGCTTGATAATATTCCAAAATGGGATTTAGTTTGATGCAATGCCATGATCGCAGGGTATGCACGTAACCAGCATCTTCACAAGGCAGTATAATTACACCTTCCTATTCCAATCCAACCAAAAGAAGATTTGATTTTGTTAATTTATTTCCAAACAAACCACTCATAGCCATTGTGGTAGCAGTTGCACTTGAGTCAAGACCACTTCCCAAAGGTAGAACTTTATGAACACCTAGTGACAATCCCACTGATCTAACTCCCAACAATTCCATCGTTGGTTTCGCTGCAATCCCAGCACAATTATTCATTTGATTGAGACTAAGTCGATTAATGTCCCCATCGATGAAATAAATCACGATCTTACCAGGTTCCACATCCTCATCCAACTCTACAGTGATATGACCCCCCAGTCCCTCAACAACACAACCCAAAAATTCAAATATGGGTCCAATATTATCTATTGTTGCAGGAGAAAATGGTTTAACCGACTGAAGAATAGGGGTCGCTTCAAACTGGATCACTTGTTTCAGACTCACTTGCTGTGCATTGCACCGGAAATTGAAGACATGGGGTAGGTGCCCACATGATAATTTGGTTCTAAATCTATCCAATCTAACACAAGAATTAATTAGGCCCAAATCAGGTTCTAAGTAAAAGTAATGGTTCTTTGTTTGTGCAAAAAGGTTTTGCACCGGAAATTGAAGACATGGGGTAGGTGCCCACGTGAGAATTTGGTTCTAAATCTATCCAATCTAACACAAGAATTAATTAGGCCCAAATCAGGTTCTAAATAAAAGAAATGGTTCTTTGTTTGTGAAAAAAGGTTTTCCATACGTGCCTTGATCAGTAACTCTGCCGAAAATTATGCAAAGGGAAAAATTGTGCACTCAAAATTCAGTTTCTTCTATACTCTTGGGATATCCATTGTATTCAAGATGAACTCACAGTATTGCAAAAATGGCTCGAAATTTTATTCTCGTGGCTCCAAAAATACACAGAACTGACTCATTTTATGAATCCAAAAGTGGGTAACTATATGCCAATTCCTTAAGTTGTTTTAGGTTCTTTTCTACCCTCACAGAGAATACAATTGGTTCAACTTCAATTGAAACTTTCCATATATTGATACAACCCCTATCAAAACCCAATTCCTCCCTTGTTTCAAAATCATTCTTCAAACCACCATATCTTCCTTCTACTTTACCCAACTCTACTTCATCTTTTAACCCTTCATTATACCCTTGTTGAATGTATTGATCCTCAAGATTTACAGAGGATTCAAATATGCCTGCAGAATCTCTCGCTTGCCCAGATGAACCTAGCATAACCATAATTCAAGCTTCAAAATTGATTTGACCCTAATTCTCTGGTGTGGCGAACATTGTTTGGTGCCTGCAGAGTGCATGGAAACATGAAGTTTGGAAAACTGGCGGAAAAAATGCTCAGTGAATTGGAACCACAAGATGATGACTTAGCCAGTATGTTTTGTGCTATGTGAGTGACCTCTGGGGAACACTAGAGTCTTCTTCATCCCAAAAATCACCCCTCTCGACAGAACTGGGTGGTCTTTACCTGTGGTTTTCCAGTACCCACCTTTGGTAGCCCAGTTCTTCCACGATCCATTAGGGTATTTCTTCCTATTCCCCTGGAAGCATGCCCTCATCGCTAAGCCGAATGGCTCGTACTTGTAAAGATCAATATATCTATAATTACATTCAAGTAAACGAGTTTCAACTTTGACTCCGACTTCGATAATAGCAGACCAGCTCTTCGCCTGTTGGATGAAATCAAAAGCCTAGAAGTAAGCATTGCAAGTCGCCCATGAACGTTCAGACTTGTGATATGTTGTGAACTGAATGCATAGCTACGCTTGCTGGAGGGTCAAGGGTTTTTAGTTCGTGTTCAATCCTGCCACTTTCCTTGATGTTGCCTCCTTTGGAAAAATGACTGCAAAGTCAAATGAAAATAACATGTAAACCTCGCTATATATTTAACATGCTCACTAAAGGATCGAAAAAAAACATAATCACGCTTAGTGAATGGTTTGCCACATGGTCAAAAATTGTTGAATGAGGAAAAAATTGAGTCTTTGTTATTGGTTGAATTTGCCTAGCCAAATCTATCATAGGAACACCTTTGGTGTAATTAATTGAAGATAAACAAAATGGTTACCAGAGAGATATATTTAATGAGATCCAAAATTATAAAAACAACCAACAAAAATCATAACATGCAAACATTAGCACCATGTTTACCTTAAGAAAAACCCATTTCTAGAGAAAAACCCAGCTAGCAAAATTTCATTAGTCCCTTGGCCAAAACCTAGCCAGGTGATCCTTTATCGCTCACACCCATTGGCCTATTACATTGGAGTCTTCGCCTAGCCTTTTAAAGGCTTCATTACATCAATTCCATGTGTATAAAACCATCATGGTACATTAAACCACATGCCTAAAACCACTACCATTTGACCTGGTCAACTTTGACTCTTTCTCTGAGTCAAGTTTACCTAACAAATAAACTAAAAAATTGATCAGTATGTACGCTAAGATCATATGTAATTTAGATCTATATACCGTAATAAATATTGGTACATTTTTCATATCTGTGTATTGGTGTAACTAACTTGGATTTGTTATTATAGTCTCAATGAATGATGTTTGTTTTCATTTAGATGATGTATGAGTTATATGCTTATGAATTGAAAAATTTAGGTCTCATAACTTAGTGCTACAATATAAGGTCCTAGTTTGCTTATTGAATTTATTAATATATTATTTTATTATACAAACCACTCATAAAACAATGATTAAAAATATAATTAGAAAGCTACTACAAAACAATATTACTAAATAAGTACATAATACTATTACAAAAATAAAACAAAATATGATGAATTAATATTCTATAAGTATGATGTTAAAAACTACAAAAAACTATATCGCCTTTACAAAATAAATATGAAAAATGATAATGTCCTTGTGAATTTGGCAATTATGATATTATAACAAATTACAATATTACTAAACACACAAAAAAATTGTGCATAATGCCTTTTCATATCGAAATCCATTGGGATCTTTCCCCATTCGAAGGTGGTACGTAGGATAAACCAATTTTTTAGGGCTCAAGCCTAGGTCAAAAACCAACAATTATATTTTGAGGAAAGTAAGCATGCTATAAATTGGAATGTAAACCCAAGTAAGGGAGGATAACAACTTTCTTCTAAGTCACTTGAACTACATCCAAAATGCATGCATGCATATGTGTTTGAAATCATAATATCATTCTCATGGGTTGGAGGGTGGGAGTTCACAGAGAGCCCTAATAAATAATTGTGTCATGAAAAATAACATGTCACGAGTAGGATTTAAACCTCGATGATGAGGTAATCAATTCTCTATTGACTACTAGAGCTAGACCCAATTGAATTACATAGGAATAATAATACAACGACTTGGAGAAAATTGTATTGCAATAAAAAAGTTACGGAAAATTATAATAATTATCAATTCACAATTTATATTTCAAAGACATATTTGAGTCATGATATATCATCAATGAGGTCATGTGAAAATCAAGGTTTTTTGCCTATAATTCATTATGTAATTTGACACTTATAATGACACATATTTCCACCCATAATTCGACCCTCCTATTGACCTATATATCATTTTACATATCAACCGTAATTTCAACCATCTTAGTGAATTATATTTTGATCCTAATATCCATTGATAATCTAAGTCAAAATTGTGGGCTTATGTTGTATTGATTTCTAATAAGCGTACTATGGAGGCCATGATATCTATTTTCCTTTCAATAATATTCCAACTAGTGGTTTCATAGTACTAATAACCACAATAATCACATAGAAATCCATTATTATCAATGGGTTTGTCAAATATAGGATGATACTTCTCATCCATATAAATTCAAATCAGGACATCGAAATGAATTATCATCATGATCTAATTATAACATTGAAGAAAAACCCAGAGGTGGCAGGAGCAAGAGCAGGAGGGGTTATTCTTTGCCCCAATGAACAAATAGAGACATAATATGCTTGGGGCCTAGGCAACACAATGAATAACCAAGATGAATATCTCGCCCCTTTGCAAGGATTAGAATTAGGAATAGCTAAAAAATCCCCAAAATCATGGTATTTGGTGACTCAATGATTGTAATCTGTCAAGTGTGGAAAGCAAGGGGATCACAAAATACTCATCTCTCACACATATTCCTAAGGACTTTTATCTAGACAACAATTCGAACCAATTGAATTATTTCGTGTGCTTAGGCAATTGAATTCTCAAGCTCATGCATTGACCAACAAAGAGACTAGGCTAGATCAAGGGATTTTAGAATTGGATAATAGTCTAATAGTTAATTTCCCATTGCCATGAAATGCAGCTATCATCCATATGGTATAAAAACAAAATCTGAAGGCATCCACAACTAAACATTTGCAAAAATCCATGAGAAGTAAGAATTGTCTGAGAAATCATACAATCATAACGGTCAGACCCACATAACGGTAATGAATGATTGGCAGCTAACTCTACAGCCTCAGATTTCAACAAATTGGTACCCCCATCCAAATCACTACAACAATTGGCATATGCTTGATGCCCTGCATGCGCACAGGTGTTCTCAAATCCTATCATATATCAATGGTAAGTCGAAAATAAGGGTGGCAAGAGCAATGGCACTAAAACCACATTAAATTCAATTCAGAATGGAATTAGTCCCTCATCTTCTCTGTATCAATTCTCAATCTTTGCAAGGAAATCGATGTGATCTAGATATGGATTTGACAGCATAGAAATTAAATGCTCTAGGGTGGCTAAATTGTGGCAGAGGAGGATATAACAGGCTCAGCATTGGGTGCATTTGAGTCCAAATAATAGTGCTACTGAGCATCCAACACAAAGATCTATGGTGGATGACAAATAGAGGAGTCTTTCGGCAAGGATTTTTTAAAATCCAAGTTTGCGTTTCTTTGGTTCTGAGTACTTGAAACAGTTGGAAACGAAGAACGTTTCCAGAAAATATTCAAGGAATAACATGATGCAAACCTCCAATGGCGAACACCATAACATCATGTAAAGGAAACGAGCAAGCAAGAATGAACCAGCTTCTGGAAAGGTTACTGGAGACAGTGGAGGGGTTATTGAATGCAGAGGAGAAACAAATAAAATCACTCTAGTTACTTACGAACACCCAACTTGAACTGATGCGGAGAAAATTGGAAAGGTTCCAAGATAGAGTCAAAACAAAATTAGCAACTATGGATGACAGGTTGGCAGATCTTAAAGAAAAACTATACTATTGGAGCACAGTTCACACTGGAAGAGGTCGAGACCAACGAGGGCCCAGTGAAGAAAAAATCATGAAAGCACAAGGAACAGAGAGGCAAAACCAAAGTTTATGAAGACAAGTCCCAAAGAGAACTTGAAGAGGTAGGATTGTCAACTGCCCAATAATTTTCCATGTCTTGATGTTGTTTAATGTTACGCAGGTATACCTTGTTATTTGGAGAAACTTGAAGAGGTAGGATTGTCAACTGCCCAATAATTTTCCATGTCCTGATGTTGTTTAATGTTACGCAGGTATACCTTGTTATTTGGAGTTTTTTTTTTTCAGAGAATATGTTAGGAAACTATTCAGAGTAGCTGGCAAAAAATGTCACAAGAATAGGCTATCAATATTTTGGACATCTAAATGCAGTATTATTGTGTTAGTATGGAACTAGATGAAATATGTAAGGGTTTTGGCCAAAAACCAGACTTACTTTTAAATACAAAATCCTTACCCATTAAAAACCCAATGTTAATAGATATCACATGTAGGGTTTTACTGATGCAATCCTTGTTAATAGAGACAAAACAATATTGTTTGTAATTTTATTATAGATCCATTATTTTCTAGCCATCAAATAAACACCATTATTTCATCTACTCAATGAAATTTATCACAATCATCATACAAATGTATATTGCAAATGCCATGAAGCCATTAGCAATGAATGCATAACAACATGCATAATGCATTTCTTTGGGAAATCCATTGGGAGCTTGCCCTTACTCTAAGGTTGGTACCCATGGTAAAATAAATTCATTATGGCTCAAGGATAGGTTAGTCATGAACATTATCTCATCAAGAAAGCAAGCATTGAACCCAACCAAGGGAGGGTAACAAATTTTCTCTCAACGACTCAAACAACACCCATTTGGCATGTGTGTGTGTGCACACACATACATACAATGATGGTCTCATTCACATATATGGGATAGAAGGTGGGAACTCACTAAGAGCCTCAATCAAAATCATCTCATAAAAAGTGAGCATGTCAATAGAGAGACTCAAACCTGGATGGTGAAGTAACAATTTCTCATCTCTAACACTCAAGCTAAACCAAAATGACAATTAGATATGCATATTAATATAATAACTTACAATAGCTTATATTTGAATCCAAAAGTTATGGTAAATTATAATAATTCTCAATTAACAATTTAATTTTTAGAGAAATATTTTTCTTGATTATACATCATCAATTATGTCATGTGAAAAGCAAGTTTTTTTTGTTTACCTTTGTTTCATTATGTTTGAGGCTTATAATGAGACATATTTCCATTCACAATTTCACCCTCCTATTGACCTATATAGCATTTGACATATCAATCATAATATCAACCACCGTAACAAACTGTATTTTGACACTAATATCCATCGGTATTAATTTAAGTAAAAAAAATTAAGCTTATGTTGTATTGATTGCTAATTAGCCTACTATGAAGACCATGATATACATTTTCCTTTCATTGAAATTCCAACTAGTAGATTCTTAATCCTAACTCAAAAAAATAATAATAACATATAAATCCATTTTTGTCAATAGTTTTTTCAAATATGAGATGTTGTTCCTCACCATTTTGACTCAAGTTATGGCATAGAGATGAATTAATACGGTGGTTTGATTATAACATTGCAAAAAACCCAACATTTATAAATATCACATGTCAGGTTTTACTTATGCAATCATTATAAATGGGGACCAAACAATGTCCCATATAGTTCTATTACATGTCCACTTATTTGACACAAATTGAATAAACACAATTATTTCATATAAACAATAAAATCTACCTCATAATCATCATACAAATACTACAACTATCATGGAACTAAGGATAACAAAATTATCATTGTCAATTTCTCATCTACATTTAAAGAATAGTCATCAATAAACCTAAAATAGAATATCCATAATACCCTTCACTTCTCTCCACAATAATTTGTTTTAAACATTTGTTAGTGTCTAATTGTTCAGTGATCAAATATTCTCTTTCAGGTTTACTTGGTAGTGATCCTTGGTCAAAATTTTATGTTTTCAAACAAATTCTCAAATAAATTTTTTGTTCATTGAATGTTGTCTAGGTCTGAATGCTACTCCCTTCGCCCCATTCATGTTCATCATAATTTCAAGGTAATGACATTCATCATCACCTAGGGTCATAGATCAGTCAACATACCTCCATCTAGGTCATGGTCTAGGTTTACTTTGTTTCGCCATCATAATGTCCAATCATGTCATGAAAGAAGGCAAACAAGAGTCATTTTCAACATACAAATCACCTTGATTGGGAGTTAGCAAAGATAGGAAAATAAATTAAAGGAAATTTGTCTTTTCTCAAGAAGTATGCTACATGATCATTTTTTTTCAAAAAATATTTTTTTCTCAAAGTGTTTATGATTTCACTAGAAGACAAGAAAAAGAAAATTGTGAGTTATAAAAGGAAATGAAGCTTTGGAGTTCATTTCATCATTTGTTTTTCAATATAGCTCCCCTCTCATACTCACAACACTCCACATCCATCAAATATAGAAGACAACCAGCAAAAAATTGTTCCAACTGCTCGATGCTACGCTTTTGGCAAGATGTGCTACGCTTTTGGCTTCCAGAGCTCCAAACAGGTGTCTAAGGGTAAATTCAGCTTTTCTCAAGGTTCAAAGACCTCCAAACCAATAATTTGATGCTCCTCCTACCTCATTGAGGTCAATTTCTTCAGCAAAGGGTGGATTCCCTCCTTTGGGTTTTCTCCACTACGTTTTTGGTTTCTTTCATACTTGGTTTTTTTTCAATTAGAAAAAACCTAATTTAAACATTTAAAAACCTTCACTTATCACTCATATACCTTACCAAATCACTAACTATCACTCATATCCCTCCTTGCTACCATTTTCACTCAAACCTAATTCTCACTACGTTTTTGTAGAGAAACTAGGAAAAATCTGTGTTTTAACCTTTTTGGCACCTTTCCCATGCCCATTTCCAAAACTTTCACTTGCATCCTGTAGCCAACTCATCACCCTACCTCCCCAAATTTTTGGGGATTTTTCCCTAACTCCCTTCCATCTCATTTCTATCCCTAAAACCATTGTACCACTATCCCCTGTTTTCCTAATTTTTCACCTTCACTTTCCACTACATCAAGCTATGGTTTTCCTTGTTGACAAACATCATGGAGGGTGAGAAAAGGGTCCATAAGGGAGGTCATCATTTTAGGTTTGCGCCATCCAATTTTTAGGAGATCAATGCTTCTCCTTATGTTAAGAAATCTTTTGAAAATAGGGGTTGTCTAAAGTTTTTTGAGAGAATCCACGAGGTAGGCAGTCATGCTCAATTGACAAGCCTTTTTTCCACCAGACTCGGGAGAGATAAGGCTATCATAGTAGGTATTGAATTCACCATATCAGAAAATTATGTCGCCTCGGAAACATGTATCTTGAACCATGGAGAAATATGGTTCAAAGGCAGGGACTTGGATATTGAGAACATAAAATGTTCTTAAAACCTCATTGCAAAGATGCTACTGAACACATGTTTCCTTTAAGGCATTTACTTGATAATTATGCCCCTTTGATGAAGCTAATTATGAAGTATTTTACATGTGAAGGGAGATTCTCAAGATTGTACCAGTATCACATAAGGTTATTGATGCACTTCATTGCTACCAAACCACTAAATTGTCCTCATTATTTATTCATGAGTTTGGTCAAAATCACTGAAAAGGTACAGAGTAAAGGCAAAGATAATCACACTAATTTTTTCCACCATGGTTTGGTCAAGCTTATAGTTTTGCATCAACTCTCAACAATCAATATGTATTGGGAAAATTTCATGAAGACAGTTGCATTTGTGCCTACTAATAGTCCACCCAACATTCAGAACATACCATCAGCATCAGCACAGCCAAAGGAGGTTGGATCTTCAAGTAGACAAGAAGAATTTCCAAATATGCCAAGGGCATAAATCACTCAAACCTATGACAAGGGTAAAATGATAGTTTTTTCTCCTATGATCGCTAAAGGTGTGCTCTCACCTGAAACTACAATTGAGAAAATGGAAACCATGGAGCAGCCACTTATGCATGAGATTCAGTCACCATTGCAGCAACATGATGAACAAGCACCTATGGAGGTTGACATGGCAGACCAGGTGTAAGACAAATCAACTAAGGAGATAATAAGGGAAAAGGATGCATAGATAGTAGATCTTAAGGATAGCCTCTCAAGGGAAAATTTCATGATAGCCTTCCTACTGTTATCATTCTGTCATTTTTAAGATTGGTAGAATAAACATAGAGGACAAAATCAAAACAACTTTGGAAGTTGGGATCTAGCCTTGCCAACTTCAGAGAGGGATCTCTCTTTAAGATTTAACTTTGTTTTGAATAGGTATTAAGCTAGTTATGATTGTACTTGGTTTTTGTTTGATTTTGATTGATTTAGTTGATTAAATCTTTATATTCCATTGGGAAATGGAGTCAAAACATAAAATTGGATTCTGCATCAATTTTTAAAAGAGTTATAACAGGGAAAGCTAGGTTGTATTCATTGGATTCTTTAAGATTTTTAAATGAATAATGTATATGGCAGAAAAGTGAATTTTAGTTGAGACTGAAAATCATTTAAGTATTTTTCAATCTGACTTCAAGTAAAAAACATTTAAATTGTAAAAGCAGCCAAAATAAGGTGTTTTAAATAACATGTCCTATTCATCACACTTTTTGTTTTACAATTAAGAATTCTGATAAACATAGTAAGGAAATAACAGTGGAAAACACAGAAACAGTAGAAACACTTCATCAGTAATTATACCACATGAATCCTGAATGAAGTCTTTGTATTATTGATGCTCCAGCAAAAAATTGGAATTTACAATTGCGCAGTTGGAAAAATATTTTCAGAACTCAACCTCTAATTCTTCAAACAATGAAGTATTTATACTAAAATATTACAAAATTTATTACAATTAATGTTGTCTCAACAAACAGTGTATTATTAGCCTTAATATAATAATAAAACTCTAACTGTGAAAAAAAATAGGCTTGATGTGGATGATCTGGCATGTTGGGACTGCTTTCAAGGAATCAGTTGATGAGTGGGCCTATTGGTAAGATGCGCTAGCTGTAATATTGGTTGATGTGTTGTCCTATAAGCTGGCTGCAGATGAATGTTCTTTGTTACTTTTTACTCTTGGAACTCAGTTAACTTATTCCATCGATCTTCATCTGGGATATTTAATTTGATGACCTTCTTGTAGATTTCATCCACTTTGGTATACTTGGAAAAGGTTGGTTTTACCACAAAAGCGCGGTTTATCTCATGCTGGATGAAAAGGTCATGAGCCAACGCCTCCAAGAATGATTTCCCCGTCATAATGCCTCTGATATTTGAAAAATTAGTTGTGTCTCTGGCAATTCCATTCATCTTCTTTACATAATCCTATTTTTTCATTAATTTATCATTGATTATAAACAGAGAAGGAAGACCTTTCTGAGTTAAAGGTTCAATCCTACCAAAAAATTTGTTTACAGTTATCTCTAAGTTGTGACATTTTTCCTCCAGCTGTACAATAAGGTTTCTCTTTGTAAGAACCTTCTTTACCTCCAAAATTTTCTTTGTCCTATCCTCAACTCCCAAGTCATCCAATTCATATCTATTTTTCGAGTTAAGGAACTTGATGATGTTGTTGGAAATAGTTGGCATGTCTCCAAGCTCCTCCTTGATAGTTTCGATAATATCATTGGCTTTCTGTATCAATTATTTTTGATCAAATATGATCCGTATGCAGGGCCAGATTTCATTAATGGACTCAATGATATTTTTCCAAATTATCTCTTTGACTTGGCCCAAGTTGTTTCCTATAGATGATTCCCTCTCAGACTTCTGCAACATTTCTATTAACTTATGTGCTCTCTAGGCTTCAGCTGCATGTGAGCTCTCACCCCTGGACTTTTGATCCTGCGACAATTTTACTTGGTCCTAAAGCTTCTTTATATGTTCTGTCGGGATTGACATATTTTTCACTTATTTGGTGAGTTGTTTAGCCCCATATGTTGTACTTGTTTTAGAAGGTGTGGTTGTAGGAATGGTTGTAAGGGGTACATCCTCCAAAGGAACTAATGAAAGTTTGGGAGTCTGCTATTTTTCCTTTATCATCTTTTCCATCTTTGATTCCATCTGCCTCAGCTAAGCATTATGTGCCATGATGAGCTTCGTCATGTATGAGTTTTTGGATTCTGTCTCTTCGATTTATTTGGTTAAGGGGTCCTCTCTAGCTGGAATTTTTAGTTGCTTCCTCAGTGTTTCTATGTCATCATTTTTATTTTCAATCACCTCTTCTGCAACTTTGATGTTGGAGGGATCATATCCAACTCTAATTACTAAGTCTTCCAAACACTTAATCCTTGAATCCTTGGCCAAAGAAGATATTTTTTCCATCTTGAGATGTGACTCAATATTAGCTAAAGAAACTTGCAACTTGGACAAACTCATAGCATTGTTAATGAGTGTAGATGAAATCATTTCACCTGCCTGCTTGTGCATCTCCATTTTATCAATGGGATGTATGTCTTTAATATCAAATTCCAATGCAGTATTTTTATAATCTGCTGTTGTATTGAGCTGTGGAATTTTTGCTTGGAGAAAATCCATCTGCATTTTTCCATTTTCAGAGTCAAAGGATGACATAAGTTTACTCTGAGAGCTGTAAGTCTGCTTCCAGAACTGATTATATAACATGGGCTTCAAAACTTCATTCTTGAATTTAATCTCCCTGAATTTATAAAATAATCTCTTCCCTTTCTCCCCTGTGACAATTGTATTGGTTTGAACAGCTTGCAGCTGATCCTGTGAAGTTGTAGAGGTGGTAGGAGAGAGTGTGGTCTCACCCCGTACTTGTGAGGAAGTAGGTGTCTCTTTGGTGATGATGATTACTTCCTGCTCTGAATCCTTGCTTGGGTTTACCTTAGGATTGATCTTATTCCTCTTCTTGTACATGATTTTGAACTCTTTGCTAGAAGTGTCTGTCACTGAAGGTGACTCTTCTTCTCTCATCCTTTTTCCTAGTTTCTCTTATGGAACAGGAGTATGTGATGTTGAAGTTAAAACCAATTGTTCCTCAGCCTCTTTTAGAGTGTTCTCAGTCCATTCTAGTTGGTTCATGTATCTCTCAATCTCTGCTCTATGGGTATGAATGTAAGGTGTAGATTTATTCTCTACCCTTAGCTTAGAAATGGTACCCAATGGATCATATGACCATGTAAAACTGAGGCTAAATTTCATTTCTTTCATCAATTTGTTTGCTCCCTCCCCTGTTGCTTTGTTGTTACAAATGAAGGGCCCTATCGATGTTTTGATCTTGAATTGAGATTTCTTCTTTGCATACACAAAATGGACCTCATCGGCATTGAGCATTTTCTTGATGTATTCTAGAGAAAAAATCCTCATTCGGAGGAATTTTGGGAGCTTATATGGGGCATCCTTAATTCTGTATAATTATGGTAAAGATACCAATCTCCTATTTTGGTTTGGTCTGATAATTGCAAAATATTCCTTATTTCTTCATTGATTCTTAGCTCTGAATTACTGCTTAGAAGACTACGTGTTGGATGTACAAGTAGTTCTATGAACTGTTTGTATGAGTATTATTTTTTCTCCTTCATTACCATTGTAGTCCAGAAGATGACAGATTGTTGATTTTCGTCATTTATCCAACTTTTCTAATGCAAACTTGAACGTGTCTCCCTGAAAATATAAAAACATATATACTAAAACAGAGGCATATTTAAACGCCACTTTAGTTTGGAATTTGACAATATGTTCAAGGATGGAATCTGCAAGGAATTGGCTAAAGTTGAATAAGATGGAAGGCTTAGAATATGTGGAGAAAATGGAAAGGAATCCTATAATGGCCACATCTACCCACTGATTTTAATAATAACCTAGGATGTAGGAGATAACTATAATAATTTTCTTGGCTCTATCAAGGAAAATGGAGGATCAATAGGGAGGATTCTTCTTGGGTAGTTGGGCATCTTCAACCAGAAAAAGCTCAAGGGTTTTAGTCCTGTTTGAAAATTATGGCTTCTGATATAATTCAGTGAGTGCTTCTTGAGAGAAAGGGGTTGCATTTTCTATGACAGGGGCCTGCACCATTTTTTCTATGGCTTGAGCCGTTATGGTAATTAAAATATCTCATGTAGGGGCAATAATAGCTCTTTGGCTAGGTACATAATAATTTTGAAATTTCCTCATGAATTCAGGGGAACTGTGAGTGTGGGGAAAGATGTTGTTGTGTTGTGAAACCAGCTCCAAAAATAGAAGAAAAGAGATATCAACACCTTATAAATAAGCCACTTCAAGGGGGAAACCTCCAATACATTACATGAATGAAAAATTCTTGAATGATACAAATTACAAAACCTCCTTTCTATATATAAGAGTCCATGGGGCCACAATGTAATCCTAGCTGACCTAACAATAATAATTTAAGGGCACAATAATAACAATATGGGGGTTACAAGGGTACAATAATAACAATAAGGGGGTTATAATAACAACAATAAGGGACTATACTAGTAATATAGGGACCTAACATGCCCCTCTCCTTCAAAAAAGTGTTGTCCTCAATGCTTGAGTAGCTCTGGGTGCTTCTGTATAAAATTCTCATCCTCCCATGTAGAATCTTCGGTGGGTAAGTTCTTCCACTTGATGAGATACTCTAAAATTGATCGATTTCGTAGCTATAGAGTTCTTGTTTCCGTGACCGCTTCAGGTTCCAATATGATTTTTCCTTCCTCATCAAGTTCTGGAAATATTGTTTGAACTGGAAGATTTTCACCTATAACCTTCTTTAAGCATGAAACATGGAAAAATGGATGCACTTGTGAAGAAGCAGGAAGCTCCAATTTGTATGCCATAGTACCAATCTTTAGCAACACCTTGTAAGGACCATAGTACTTTGGTGATAATTTATTATCCTTCTTAGCTTGCTTGAGGGACATTTTTTTGTATGGTTGTAGCCGTAAAAATACCCAATCTCCTACATCAAAACTTCTCTCGCTACGATGTTGATCTGCCTGTTGTTTCATTAGATTTTGTGCCAAATTCAGGTTATCCTTTAAGAGTTGGAGAACTTCTTGCTGATGCTCGATGTGATCTTCCACTGCTTGAACCTTCAAATTTTCCCTTAAAGATGATGTGATGAATGGTGGATGATATCCATAAAGTGCCATAAATGGGGTCATTTTTGCTGCAGTATGGAAGGAAGTTTTATACCACCATTCAGCAAGAGGTAACCACTTGACCCATTGTGTTTGTTTATCATATACAAGACAACGAAGATATCCTTCCAAACATTTATTTACTATCTCAGTTTGACCATCAGATTGAGGATGATAAGATGAGCTATGAGCTAATTGAGTACCCAAACAAGAAAATAACTTTGTCCAAAAATTTCCAGTAAAAATGGGATCTCTGTCACTCACAATAACCCTTGGGTTTCCATGTAGCTTTTGAATTGTGTCTATAAATGTAGTAGCAATTGTTCTTGCTTTAAATGGATGAGATAATGCACAAAAGTGTGCATACTTGGTAAGTCTACCAATCACCACCATGATGACACTCTTTCCTTCGGACTTAGGTAAACATATGATAAGTCCATTGAAATCTTCTCCCAACGTTGACTTGGAATGGATAAAGGTTGTTGAAGACCCAGGGTCTTAATTTTCTCAACTTTATTCTGCTTGAAAACCAAACATTCTGCCACAAAATTTTGAATATCAGATTTAAGGCCATCCCAAAAAATTCTTTCTTCACCCTGTGGTAAGTTTTTAAAAATCCTAAGTGTCCTTCTAAAGGAGAAGTGTGCAATTCGAAAAGAATCTTTTGTTTTAGTTGGGAATTCTTACAAATATATAAGTGATCTTTGTGCCATAAGGAATCATTTTTCCAACTAAATGTATCAGATGTACTAGGATCTTGCTGCAACTTTTGAATGAGTATCCACACTTCTTCATCCTTCTTCCATTCATCCCTTGCTTTGGTTATCCAATCTGGTTGGATAATAGAAATGGCACAAAGAAATGCTTCCACATCTTCATTCTTTCTTGAGAGTGCATCTACAACAACATTTAGCTTCTGTTTTTTGCAGATTATTTCAAATTCATAACCCAACATTTTTCTGACCCATTTTTGTTGCTCTTTTGAAGATAGTCTTTGTTCTAAAAAGTGTTTAATACTATCATGATCAGTTTTTACCTTAAAGTGTCTTCCCATTAGGTAAGTTCGCCATTTCTTTAGTGCATGCAATATTGCTAACATTTCCTTCTCATAAATAGCTTTCTGTAAATACTTTCCTTTGATTGGACTACTTTCAAAAGAAATGGGTCTTCCTTGTTGCATTAAAACAACACCAACTCCATTTCCTGAGGCATCACATTCCACAATAAAGGTTTTTGTGAAGTCTAGCGTAGCTAAGACTAGTGCTAGGCACATTGCCTCTTTAAGATGTTCAAAAAAGGCCTTGAATTTAGCCGAGTCCATGAAAATGCATCTTTCTTCAATAATGTTGTTATAGGTGCTGCTATTCTCCCATAATTCTTAACAAAATTGCGATAATACTGTTAACCCAGAAATCCTCGCAAGCTTTATGGTTGTGGGGACTTTCCTATTCCTTAATGGATTTAATTTTGTTAGGGTCTACCTTAACTCCCTCGTAAGATATAATATGGCCAATATTCCACCTCTTACCTCCAAAAGAAACATTTGGATGTTTTTGCATATAATTGTTTCTCCTCGATAGTTTGAGCACCCGTCGACATGTTGAACATGATCCTTCCAAGACACATTGTAGATTAGTATATCATAAAAAAACACTAGCAAAAATTTTCCAAGGAAGGGTTAGAAAATGGAATTCATCAACCCTTGAAATGTAGAACGTGCATTGGTAAGGCCAAAAGGCATGACCAAAAATTCATAATGACCCTCATGAGTTCGAAATGTTGTTCTTGGAATATCTTCAGTCTTCATTCTAATTTGATGATATCTTGAACGAAGATCCAACTTGGTAAAATAAATTTCTCCATGTAATTCATCCAATAATTCATCAATCACAAGAATGGGAAATTTATCTTTAATAGTGAGCTTATTTAGCTCCCTATAATCTGGACACATGCGCCATGATCCATCCTTCTTGTGCACCAATACTACTGGAGGAGAGAAAGAACTTTGACTAGGTTGAATTATACGAGCCTCTAACATGTCTGTAATCATACATTAAATTTTTCTCTTTTGGACATAAGGATATCTACAAGGCATGATGTTTGGAGTAACACTTCCTAGAATCAAATTAATAGCATGATCATGCTCATGAATAGGTGGGAGTCCTTTGGGAGTTTCAAACACCTTGGAATGATTGTCCAAGACTTTTTTGAGATCTCGAGAAATAGATGATTTTGTTGTTGGAACTTCTAGTGAGCATAATTGTGCAATTACACCTTGTTTTTCTTTCTTCATAAGCTTTGTCATTACATTAGAGCTCATTATCTTTCCTGGATTCCCTGCAATACCCTGTAGTTCAATTTCCTTTCCTTTTAAAAAAAAATTCAAGAAAAGTTCTTGAAAATTGAAAGATATTGTCCCCAAAGATTGTAACCATTGTACTCCTAATACAACATCAACACCTCCCATTGGAATGGAAATCATTGGACTATTCAATACATATTCCTCCATGGTTAGCTTGATATTTCGACATTTTCCGAAGAAATTTATATTTCCTCCATTTGCAACCATCACTTGACACTCTGGTGCTGAGTATAGGAAGAAATTCAATTCCTTGGCTACCTTACAATGAATAAAATTATGGGTACTACCTGTGTAGAAATTATATACAAGATGCATGTATATATCCAGATTCTCTTGATCTAACAATAATTATCTTCTTGCTAAATACATAATCCTTCCACTGTTAATCTTTTCTGGAAATTAAAATCAATTTGCAAACACATGAAGCAATAAAAAAACAATCGCACATAACACGGTTGTTTAACAAGAAAGCTTGAAGCTGAAAACCCCAACTATCATATATTATGTATCATGCAGATCATGTAACAATCTCATACAAAGCTTAGTACATCAAGCTCTCAATACAATCAATTGTCACACACTAATCAGAAGAAATTTGCAAATCCATGCACCGATTTCTTGCCACCTAATAGCTTGCCTCCATTGCGCAATCCCTGTTGAAGAATAGCTCTGAATGAATTTGAATTACCCTTGCCTTGACTGTGGAATCCTCATTGGTAGCTCCAATGTGTGTGTGGTGCAATAAATGCATCACTATAGTCACAACGGATAGTCCATCTTTCCCTTTCACCTTGGACTCGGGTCTCCTTTAGCATTCTTGTAATGCAGCTATTTGTTGCTCTTGTTCACTTGATTAATGAGTTATTATTTGTGAATTAATTAACTAATTAATTCACTCCACTCTCACTAGTGTATCATTCAGTTAGACTAGATACAACTAGCTCAACTGAGTTTAACTCCATTAACTGAGTTAAATTGAATAACAACTCCATGAACTACTCTTCCAACTCTATCATAACTTTGCCACTTTAGTTCTAACTGAGTCCTCCATGCATGAACCACCGGTAAACCCTAGGAATCCCTTTAGTCCTTGACCCAGATTTTTCCTTTTCCAATTAAGCACATAAGAATAGTGCTCCAAGAGAATAAGTTGTTTTTTGTTATTGATTATTATTAAGAGCTAATAATATTTGACATATCTATTTTTAGACTAGCAATCTAAAAATAGATTCCGCCTAATATGTCTAAAAATAGAAGTCCATCTATTTTTCCAACTTGACCAACCATCCACAAATAGCATTCTGCAACTCATAGAATATGATCGACATGTCTAAAAATAGATATAGTCTAAAAATAGACTTGCACCAAAAATAGCCTGCGGGCCCACTTAGTGAAGGCGACTCTTTTCACTAAGCTCATCATCTTGTTGAAATCTCAATAACCTAAATCAATCAGCACTATTACCTTTTTCTTCTTGATATGTCCTTCTATCTTGAGAGTTTGAGGAGTTGTAATTCCTGCCAATGCATTACACGATATGGTGGGACTCATTTCTTCCTCTTCTAGGGTTGGTTCCTGGTGTATATCCTCTTCTTGTTCATTTTCTTCTTCCTCTTCACAATCTATGTAAAATAATTTCTTCTCAGCACACTTATGACCTTTAGTGTATTTTCTATCACAACTGTAGCAAACCCCTTTTGCTCTTTTTTCTTCCAATTGTTGTGGTGTCAACCTTGTAGGTTGTGGAAATCTAGGAGTAGCAACACTTCCCTCTTTATAGAAGTGAGTGGTAGGCTTCCTTGTCGCCATAATTTTACATTCAATTTTTCTTGCCAACATGAATGCCTTCTCCAATGAATCAGGTTCCAAAACGTGAACTTCATGTTGGATGTTATCCTTTAAAGTACCTATGAAGAGATCAATCCTATGTTCCTCTAGAATATCAGTTACCCTTATATTCAATTTTTGGAAGTCCTCAATGTGCTCTCCCACTGAACCCTTTTGTTTGAGATTTATCAATTGTCTAAAGAAGGTGTTGCTCTTTATATCCTCATAATGTGCTATCATTTCCTCCGTAAAATTTGACCAAGTGACAATTTTTTTACGGGAGCAAAGCCATCGATACCATACCAATGTATTTTGTTCTAAATTTAAAATTGCAATGTGTAACTTTTGTGTATTTTTCAAATTATTGAGATCAAAATATTACTCCATCTGTAGTATCCATGTTACAGGATCCTTTCCATCAAACTTCGTCATATCCATTTTTGGAATATGGTGGTTCTTCCCTCCAATATTAGAGTTTATGAAATCACGATTAACATTTATTTTGTTCTCATCATGATTTTCCTCTACTATCTTTTCACCATTAGGAAACATTTCTTGTATCAACTTTTTCAAACCTTCCATGTCTGCTTTTAGATCATTCTTCATGTTTTCCATCTTAGATTCCATGCCAGCTTCCATGCCATCCATCTTAGCTTCCATGCCATTCTTCAAACCATCCATCTTATATTCCACACCTTTCTTCAAACCATCCATCTTAGCTTCCACTCCTTTTTTCAAAACTTCCATGTCATTTTTTGTTGCTTTTTGGAGAGTAAAATTTGTTGCACTTGCTCTTGTAATTTTGCTATGTCACGTTTTCATTCTTCGTCTTCATGAGTCATAGTAGAGCCTTCTAAAGGCCTAATGGGTGTTGAATTCTTTTTAGGGGCCATTTTAGAATCCAACACTGATATATATTCTACAATATGCCCTTGAAATCAATTCAACTTGATTCTTCAAACAAGACTTATGCAATTTGGAAAAAAATATGCACACCTTTTACTTGCTTTTAAGGAACTCGATATTGAAATTGAAATATATCTATAATTGTGGATCCTCAATCTCTAAAATTCAACCTTGTAGTAGCCCTCTGAAGCTTCTTTCAAATGCCATAGGTCTGACCTAATTTGGATTCTTCAAGACAAAGTTATGTCCAATATCCCACAATGACCTAATTATGGATTGGTTCAGTAGAGAAAACTTGTACAACTTTCCATGTGTCATAGTTTCCCCCTTTAGCTCTAAAATTGATAGAAAAGAAACTAAATTCCATGTACTTGTGGCCACTTTTTACATCATTCCAATCCAATGCTCAGAAAGAGACTTATGAAGATTTTCCCACGATCACCTCTTTGAGATGAAATTCGAGAGCCTGACAAAACCATAACTTCCACAGACCATATCTCTGAAACTATTGCGAGCCAAGCTCTAAAATTTTTAGCTTCTGAAACTTCATAGAAAAAAATTATAGCGAAAATTCCACGATGACCTGTTTAGTTTAAATTCAGGAGCTTACAAAAAGCCCTAACTTCCACAAATCATATCTCCGCAAATATTGTGAACCAAGCTCTGAAATTTTGCAATGATATTCCTCAGGATTTCATTTTTGCGCTCTAAATATTTCAACATCCGAACCTTCGTAGAACAAAATTTATAGTGACAATGCCACAATGACCTGTTTGGAGCAGCGAAACCCTAGAATCCAAAGCTCTGATACCAAATGTTGTGAAACCAGCTCCAAAAGTAGAAGAAAAGAGATATCAACGCCTTAGAAATAAACCACTTCGAGGGGGAAACCTCCAATACATTACATGAATGAAAAATTCTTGAATGATACAAATTACAAAACCTCCTTTCTATATATAGGAGTCCATGGGGCCACAATTTAATCCTAGTGGGGCCACAATGTAATCCTAGCCGACCTAACAATAATAATTTAAGGGCACAATAATAACAATATGGGGGTTACAGGGGTACAATAATAAAAATAATGGGGTTACACTAACAACAATAAGGGACTATACTAGTAATATAGGGACCTAATAGGAGGGGAAAATTATACTCCCGCAGTCCAATATCATCAGACTTGTCAATAAATTTGTCTTCAAGCCAGCAGTACATTTCGAATAACTCAAACTCACAGAGGGTTTCATGGATTTTATAATCCCTATCTGCCAATGGTAGGTGACCAAGGTCAACTGGGGATGGAGAAGTGGATTTACAAGTTCTTCCTGTCCCTTCTTCTTAAGAGACATGGTTGGATCCATTTTTATGGTGAATGAGGGTTTCTGATAGACAAATGGAGGTCGAGACTGTGAAAAACCTCTAAGATTAGAAAGAAACTGCGATATTTTCGTAGAGTACTTTGACAGTAATTGGACTAGTTGTTCTAGGGTTTTGTCAACCTGCAGAAAAAATATATAGAGCAGAGAAAATGGTAAGGTAAATGATTTAAAGTTAATCAGGCATCGATTTTGTTATCACTTTACTAATTCTAAAGTTGTGAGATTTTAGTTTAAACTCTAAGAACACTAGAGGTAACCACAGACAAACTTTTAAACTCTAAGATCTAGCCTTCTTAGGGTTCAGAGAGGGCTCTCTCTATAAGATTTAACTTTGCTTGTTTTATAAAATATTAGGCTAGTTATGATGGTGCAATTTGGTTTTGGTTTGATTGATTTGGTGGGAAAAATCACCTAATGATATGGATAGTGGGAAATATTTTTTTCCATTGGGCTAAGGAGTCAAAAATCAAGTAGACGGAGCTAGGATCAAGGTCAAGAAGTCAAATGTTTTTAGGGAAAGATAGCTAACCCATGAAGATCTTCAAAGGTTGTTTCATGAGGTGATATGATCGGGATAAAGAGCAATGAAGGGTTCTTTAATCCGAAAAAGAGAAGTAGTATGTAGAGGTCAAACGAAAGAGGGAGAAATTAAGGGTTCCCTACTCTGGAAATCAACAGAAAACATAGAAATGATAAACAGTAAAGATAGGATGCTTTTAACAAATCCTGAAGTAATACTCATGTTTATTCATTCAAATTTAGAACACATAATGGATGCATGAAACAAAGAAGATAAAAAATGACAAGAAGGAAATACTTCACTTCAATAGCTCATCACATGAATCCTGAAATATGATGCTACTTGGTCTGATCTAGTCTGCTACTCGATATTTGAAACACAAAGGCCTTCAAGTCCAATAAAAAATGACTATAGAAATCTTCAACAATTTATTCCACTGTAATACTTCTAAAGATGAAGTATTTATACATATTTTTTTACAAAATATCTTAGAATTCTTCTAGTAATTATCTAAGGAAAATAGAAATATTTTTACAACCAAATAAAGATAGTTACTTAATAAATCAGCAAGTTGTCCTATCTATCCAAATAAAATAGAGACTGATTATGGATGAGGTGCAGCTGGCTGCCTTGGTGTCCTTCTTTTTGGCTTTAGATATTTCAAATTGGTTTTGGAATCTGATCTGCTTTATCTTATACTCTTTCACTGATTCTTTTTAATATTTGATACTCTTTTAAACTCGGATACTCTTTAAACACTATAAAATATGTTTACTATTGTAAAAAATCTGTTTTGACTACAATTCAACAAACTGTTTTCTCTTTTATCATTCTGTCTTTTTATCTTTCATAGTAAATATGTTAATCACTGCCAATATTTATCATTTGGAATTTGTATCTTCTTGAGCTTCCTGAAATTCTCATCTACTTCTGTATACCTGGAAAAACTTGGTTTTATGACAAAAAATTGTCTTATCTCATGCTGCAAATAAAATAAATCCTCAAAACTTCTAAGTAAGACTTTTCCTATTGGAGTACCTTGTCCACCTAACTTTTCAAATTGTTCCTTTGCAAATTATCTGATCTTTTTATTGTAATCCTCCTGAGGCATTAATTTGTCATTGATAACCAAAATATTAGGCAAACTTCTTTGCCTCAAATTCTTAAATTTGACCTTAAACCTAGTTATGGTGATGTTCATATTCTCACACTTTTCCTCAAGTTGTTTCATCAAGTTCTTCTTGGTGAGGACTTTCCTTATTTCAAGGATAGTTTCATTCCTATCAGTAATCTCAATTTCTTCTAGCTCTTACTTGTTTTTGTTGTTAAGAAACTTGATCAATTCTATTTCTTGTTCTGATTTGTTATCAAATTCATCTTTAGTCTTATGAATTTCTTCTAATGTTGTTTTGTGTAAATCTCTCTGTTCAAAAATCACTTGAATTGAGGGCCACACATCATTGATGGCTTCAATGATCTTGTTCCATAAATTATTTTTCACATA
Organism: Pinus albicaulis; assembly: GCA_034641835.2. Classification (NCBI taxonomy): domain Eukaryota; kingdom Viridiplantae; phylum Streptophyta; class Pinopsida; order Pinales; family Pinaceae; genus Pinus; species Pinus albicaulis. Next base: position 336,574,158 of record CM076574.1, on the reverse strand, counting down.
TGAAATTTGTTCCTTTAAGGTTAATTCCTTATGTAACTTCTTCAATTCTTCGTTTAGTCTAATAGCATTTTTCTCATGTGTTTTGGCATTTATTTGAGCCAACTTGTTTGTATTTTCAAGGTTATCAACCATATTTTTCAATCTATTAATATCACTTGTCTGAAGTGACATTTCCTCCATATATTTCACTAGTTTGTTGGCCTCATCTATAGGGTGAGTTGTTGTAGTGGATGACTATGTAGCTAATGTTGTAGATGATGTCACTGGCACTGCAGTAGCCAATGACTCTTTGGGTGCCAACTCTTCTGCTAGATTTGATGGCACAGCTGTAGTGACCATAGGAATAACTGAACGAATTTCTGGTGTTTTTGGTGTTTCTTTTTCATGGACAAGTTTATCCATTTGAATCTTCATTTCTTTTATCTTTGCTATCAGCTGAAAGATCAAATTCATCATATCATCCTTCTCATTTTGTCCTTGTATTATTTCCTTAGCTTGAGGATGTTCACTTGATGGCAATTTAAGTTATTTCCTCAATACTGCAATGTCCTCATTTTTCTTCTTTACTAACTATTCTGCTGCTTTGACATTTGCAGGGTCATATCCACCCTGTAAGACCAATTCTTCTAAAGATTTAATTTTGATATCTTTAGCATATAAGGATGCTTTGTCAAGTTTCATTTGATCTTTCATGTTTGTGATAGTGTTCTGAAGTTTTTGAACACTTATAGCTTTGGTTGTAACAGTAGATTACAACATCTTTGAACTCTGTCTATGAAATTCTATTTGATCAAGAGCATGAATTTTTTCTGTTTGGACTTTTAAATCAATATTCTTGGAATATTCCACTATCTTTGGAGTTTTCAGTGTAGGATGCAATACTGACATGATTAGCTTCTTATTTGAATAATCAAATGCAGACAAAATTCTATTTTGAACACTAGGTGTTTGTTTCAGATATTGAGAGTAGATATCATTTTTAATCTCTTCATTTTTTAACTTGATCTGTTTGTACTTTTCCCTGATATCTAGATATTTCTCCTCAGTTGTTTGTGAGGATGAAGCTTCCATGTTCTGTAGTTTTTCTATCAACTGTGCATTTCCATTATCAACATGTTATTTATTTCTATTCTTTGTATCTTGCTCATTTCTGATGACAGTGGCAACATCTGTGTTGGTATTTGGGAGATCTGTTTCTTCAACATCAATGGTTACCTTCTCTTTACCCACTGGATTTGTTTTGGGCCTTTTATTATATCTTATTTTGAACTTATTTTCAGTAGTGGTTTCATCAACATAAGTTTCTTCTTCTCTAACCCTCTTGGTGGATTTTTCTGTTTGATCTGCAGTTTGTAAAGTGTGACTAGTATCACTTTTCTTCACTGCATCTACTAAAGTATTTTTTCACACTTTAACTTAGGATAAATGCATTTTATGGGTTTTTGAATGATTTTTGAAAGGAAATGAAATTAGTTATTTAGGGTTTCACTTTTACTAAGTAAAAAATGGGTTTTTACTTAGGAAAAAGGGATTATGATTATGGATGAAGGATAAATGCTGATGAATGTGGGTTTTATGTGGGAATTCAATATTTTTAACCAATCAATCATCGAGCCTTGGGTCCGGTCCCAACAAAAGTCAGAGAAATTCTCTACGCCTTTTTAACTGATAGTTTAGAATACTGAATAATTGTAGGGGAGGGGAAATTAGTGATTTTTTCCCGATGATGCTTTATTACATGCTTGCACAACTGCTTTCTACCTACCCATCTTTATTTCTAACATTTTTAACTTCATTTTCATGGGTGCATTTAGGCTTGCAACCCTAAATCAATTTTCTTTCAAAGCATAAAAACTATCTAAGTCTAACCTTATTTCATTCGAGGGCTTAGATTAAACTGTTGAGCTCCTCATTTATTCTCTATCTTATCTACTAATTTGTCAAGTTTATATTGTTTGACATATCTTTATTCTCTATCTAAAATATGAAATTCAAAGCATGAAAAGTTAAAATTAAAATCTTTTAATTGATCATGGATTATGGCATTTATTGACAATCTGCACATAATCATTATTCTTGCAATAAAGTAAATAGTAGTGGCATTTTTACTTGCTCACTTTCAGGCCTTATTTTTATATCTTTTTTCTTTTGGGGTTTATTTTTCTAATTCATTTGATATTTCTTTTAGGAATTTTACCCTCTTTTCATTTTTATTATTTTTCATTTTTAAAATATGGGAAAACAACTTGTAGAAAGCAAGGTATGTACATATTTACAAGAATATCAAAGTCAATTAAAAAATTATGAATCCTATTATTATAGGACCCTAACAGTAGCTCCACTTAGGGATGGCATTTCCTGGTGAAATGTCAAGAACTTTAAGACTAGTGGCCTTTGAAATTTGACTATGGTGACCCTGTAAGTATCTTCTGATCTCTGCACTTGTTCATATTTATGATATTTTACCTTTCAAAGCTTAGGGCCTTCTCTCTGGGCTTTAACTTTGTTAGGAAAACACCCAATCCAATCTTAAATATTTAATGTATATGTACTATGATCAAAGTAAATGAAACTAACTATTTGTTAACTCAGGAGAGTAGTGCTTCAACATTCTGCCATTTATTGGTCCATCTAGCATAGTTGATCCATCCATTTCTTTCAGGTAGAAAGCATTATTACTTCTATATCCATAAATCACAAAAGGTCATCTCCATAGAAAATCAAATTTTCCATGTTTACCTTTGTCTTCTCTTCTTGAATCCCATTTTAACACTTTATCTCCAATGTAAAAATCATCTTCTTAGTCTTTTTATCAAAAAATTTCTTTATCTTATCCTGGATAATTTGAGACTTGATATAAACTTCTTCCCTTGTTTGTTGCAAGTGAATAGTTTGATTGATCCTTCTTTGAATGTCATTTGTTTCAACTTGTAACTCTTGGATAATCTTCATCACTGGTACTCCTAGGGAAGATGGAAAAACAACATCCATTCCATAGAGAAGTTGGTAAGGGGATGTACCAATAGATTTTTTAGTTGTAACTTTATCTGCCCATAAGGCATTGACTAACTTCTTATTCCAAGTCTTTTTGTTATCTTCCAGTAACCTTTTGATGATTTTTACAAGGCTCTTATTTCAAGATTCAGCTAGGCCATTACCTTGAGGGTAATATGCGGTAGAATGACCTAGGGTAATATGGTATTTATGGAAAAAGTCAATCATTTTCTTAGATTTGAATGCTACTGCATTATGAGTAATTATCTTTTGGGGACATCCAAATCTTGAAAGAATGTTACTTTCTAGGAAGGAGATAATGATAGTATCGGTGGCTTGCCTAGAGGGTATGGCTTCAATCCACTTAGTAAAATAGTCAGTGGTTGTCAGAATCCACTTGTGTTGGGCTGATGATGGGGGGTGAATTTCTCCAATGAATTCCAAACCCCATTGTTAAAATGGAATTTCTGTAGAGATGGGATTTAAGGGTAGGGGTAACAGCTTTTTCTTACCCTCAAATATTTGGCACTTATGACAGGAGGTCACATATTTTTTGACATCTGCAAACAAAGTAGGCCAGTAAAAACCAGCTCTCAGGATCTTGTCAGCAGTAGTTTTCCAGTATATATGTCCTCCACAGTCACCTGCATGAAATTCTTGTAATAATTTGTCAGCTTCTTCTTTTAACAAACAATTTAATAAAATCCCACTTTGATCTTTCCAAAAAAGTACATTTTCTAAAATACAAAATCTTATTGCCTTAAACTTTAGAAATCTTGCTTTCGTTCTAGATAAACTAGGAGAAGCTTGTAAGTTTAGTAATACAAATATAATATCTGCATACCATGGTGAGTCTTAAAAGGCTTCACTGATATTTGGAGTCACCATCTCTTCCTAATCATCTATTTGGGCAATAAAATTTATGTCTAGGGCATGACAATTTGATTCATCCATAATTCTGGCTAAACCTTGACCTTTTATCAACTTTGTGTGTTTTATCTCTATGTCATATTCTAAGATAGTGGCAATCCACTTACCTCTTCTTCCATCAGAACCATCCTAATTAAGAATGTCTTTTACCATATCATTTGGGACATAGGCAATAATGTGAGAATAAAGAATGTAAACTCTGGAGTCTTTAATGGCCTTTACCAAAGCTACTGTTTTTTTTCCATAATATTGTACTTCAAAGATGCATCTCTAATTGTTCTGCTAAAAAAAGCTATGGGTTGTTCATAACCCTACTCTTTTTTCTGTAGTAAAACTGCAGCAATGGTGTGTTCTGAAGCAAATGAAAAAATGATGAAATCCTTTTTGAAATCGGGACTTATAAGGACTGGGGTATTGGTTAAGGCCTGTTTGAATGATTCAAAAGATTGTTTGGCCTCAACATTTCATTTAAAAACTGAATCATTTTTAAGCATGTTATTTAGTTCTCTAATTATCTCAGCTAAATTGGATATGAATCTTCTTAAAAAATTAATCTTACCTAAAAAGTCTTGTAACTCTTTTATGTTTCTTGGCGGATTGATGTTAAGAATTTCTTCTATTCTTGCAGGATCTATTCTAATTCCTTCCTTAGAAATCATGTGTCCTAGTAACTTGCCTTCTTCTAATCCAAATAAGGTTTTCTTAGGATTTAATGAGACGCCAAACTTTCTGCATTTTATAAAGACTTGTCTAAGATGATCTAAGTGTTCATAATCGGTCTTAGAAAATACAGTTATGTCATCTAAGTAAATTACCAAGAATTCATTAATTTCCTTTACAAAGGCTATATCCATAGCTCTTTGAAAGGTTGCCTTTGCATTCATTAAACCAAAAGGCATTTTTACATGCATAAAAGTGCCCCAAGGAATAGTAAAAGATGTTTTGGCTTGATCCTCTAGTTGGACTAAAATCTGGTTGTATCCTGAAAATCCATTTAAAAGAGAAATCCTAGAAGATCCAACTACCCTTTGTGAAATATGATACATTTTTGGTAAAGGATAATTATATTTTAAGGATACTTTATTTAGATTCCTAAAATCAACACATAATCTAATCTCTCGTGTGTTCTTTCTAGTTGGAACTAGGTTAGAAACCCAATCAGAATATCTGATTGGTGCAATTATCTGTGCATCATACATTCTTTTCACTTCTTTTTCTATTAAGGGCATCAAAACAGGGTTGATTCTCCTTAACTTTTGTCTAAAAGGCTTTTGATCTTCTTTTACAGGAATTTTATGTTGAATTATGTTGGTGTCATAGGATTTAAGGTCTTCATAACTCCAAGCAAAAACATCTTGAAATTCCTTAAAAAGAGCAATATATTTTTCCTTTTCCTGTTTAGGTAAGGATTTGGAAAGTTTGATCATTTTGGGTTTCAATTATGTGCCTATGTTGCATTCTTCAATGTCAGATCTAAGTGGCTCCTTTTTAGGTTTTATAGAAACATCATTTGAGTCAAATGCATCTTCTAATGGAGTTAAACCTTTTGGTAAGAAATTGTCTTTGAGATTTAATATATCAGATTCTTCATCAATTATCTCATCAATTTCTACTCTCTTTAATTTATCTATATCTAAGTGATTGAATTTAGTTGGTCTAGAAAACTTTAATTTATTTACATCTACATTATTCAAATCAATGTTACTGTCTAAATCTTGATCTATAGTACAATCAGTGTCTATTTTACAGTTCTAAAATTCACCTTCAGTATCCATAAAATGATAAATTTGTTGATCTTGTGAAAAAATATGCCAATATTTGAGGTTGTCTGGGATTATTGGTCTGTGTTTTACTTCTGTAGTATACATATTATTAGGCCAAAAAGGAAAATTACAAGTGTTAGCAAATGTTGCTAAATAACGTGCTTGTAAATTTTTCCTTCTTGGTATTGCAGAAAAATTACATTCCAATAAATCATCAATCAAATCTAGTACAGTCTCTCTATATCAGCCTAATCTAGGATTGTAAACGGAATATTCGCCTTTAATTTTTTTTACAATCAACTCTGAATCTCCCATTATTTCTATTCTTTTACCTCCTAAATTTCTGATTATTTGGAGTCCTAAAATGAGGGCTTCATACTCAGCCATATTGTTTGTGCATTTGAAATTCAGTCTAAAAGCATGGCCTTCTGCATGATTTTTCTCTATATTTGTTATCCATACTCCTTCTCCTAACTTGTTTACCGAGCCATCAAAATCTAAATGCCATAAATATTCATGAAAGATATTATCATTGTTTAGTGTTTTCTTTTCTTCCCTTAGTTCAGTCTTGATTTCATTATCAGTTTCATCATTACATAGGAAGAATGAATCCAGATCAGTAGGTGTAGCATAAATTGGGTAATTTATTGATCTTGCTGCATTACTTACCATATATTTAATTAATTTTTCCCTATATAACTTCTTCGGTTGACCAAAAACTAATATAGTATCATAAGACATGTCCAATTGTAAATATCCCTGAAACTTTGCTCCCCATGAGCAAGATAATAGCATTCCATACTTGGGTGGGATATCAGCTACTACAATGTCCATAAGTATACTCTTACCAGGATATTGAAGTAGTTTTATACATAAATCTTTGATTAATCCTAGGCATTTTACGTTGCTTGCTTGTAATGTCTAAGTTTAGGGTTTCCATTATAGCTTTGGGCATTAAATTATGTGAAGCTCCCGAATCTAACATTGTGTTGTGTAAGATTTGATCATGAATAATTAAACTGATGTAAAATGGAGGAACTGATCCATCTTGATGCTTTCCATTTACATCTGGGCCAAAAATCAACTCTGGTTGATCATCATTCAAGTTTATGGAATCTTCTCCATCATTTATGTTTGATGTTTCAGTGATGGTTGATTTATACAAATTATGTTTTACCAATTCTGTTAAAGGAATTGGTATTTTTAACTTTGCAATTTCATTTTGTATGTTGAATGAAGGTTGAGATTTACTTATTTGAATTAACTCTTCTTTGGTAACTGTAGTTTGTGTTGGTTTATCTTGTTTTTCTGCAGTTATATTTTCACTTTCAGTTTGATTTTCTTGTGTTTTATTGCTTTTTGTTTTCTTTTCAAGAATTTTTTGTGAAGCAGTAGATGTTTTTTTCAGATTTAGATTTTTCAGGAGCTGTTTTTGCAGTGGCAGCTTTTGGATCTGCTGATTTTGGATCAGCAGTGGATGTTTTAGGATCTAAGTTTGTTGTTTTCGCAGAATCAGATGCTTTTGCAGCAGCAGATTTTTGTGAATCTTTTGTAGCTTGAGCAACTTCATCTGTTATTTCAACAATCTTAGGGCTTGGTGAAATTTTAGGATCATAAACTTTTTGGGAAGAACTAGAGTTTTGCCTGTTTTCCCTATGGAGAATTTGTAAAACTTTTGTTGTTGGGGCTTCTTTTTCTTATTTTCAATTTGTGTTGTTTTCTTAGTAGAAGGTTCAGTGTTTTTCCTACTCCTAAGGTTATATTGCTTGTGAACTTCATTTATAGAAAAATCATAACCTTGTTTATAATCGAAGGATTCCCCTGAATCTAATTGGAGTTGTTGGAGTTCAAATAACTCTTGATCTTCTTGTGTGAGAAAGATAGTGTTATTATCATCTATTCCCATTAAATTTATGGTATCCTCATCCTCAACATTGTTTTGAGAACTCTCATCATAGTTCTCTTGAAATGGAGGTCTTATTGTTTGGTCTGGGACTGATTCTTTTGATTTTCCTGAATTTATGTTTTTCCTAAAATTGGGATTTTTGATTTGTTGTTTATTATCCCATTGAGGTATTATTTCTATGTTATCTAATCTATCCATCATTCTCTCTAAAGTATTATATAACATATCTATTTTTATGTCTGAACTAGAGGCTTCTTTTTTCATGGTTACTCTCTTCTCATTTCTCAATCTAGCTTTCCTAGCTAAAATGTTTACTTCTACACCTACAGCATCCATTTGCATTCTTTCTAATGTTTCTGCATTTCTTTCTCTTAACTGATATGCCATGTTAGTGTCAAATCCATCTGGGAATTTGAGCAAGATAGAGTCAAGAGTGGGTTTTAGATTTGCAGAAATTGAATTGTAAACACTGTTATACCTAGTGCAGTAGTCTTGTACTGACTCATTTGGAGCTCTCTTCATTGCATCAAATTCAGACAATATTTGTAAGGGGTTTTTCTTTTTTTCTCATTTGTTTAAAAATAATCAATGGAAAAATGCTAAATTAGCTATACTACCTGCAGTAAGATCTTTGAACCATTTTTTTACTTCTCTTGTTAATGTTTGTGCAAACAACCTCATTTGTACATATGATTCATCTATCTCATGGAGTTCAAAGTAATCTGTCATTTTTTTTATGTGTTTTTGTGCAGTATATTGTGTAGTAGCATCAAACTGTGGTATTTTACTTTGGTAATCTTGGGACATGTCATGAAGTTGTCTTGGAAGAACTAGGGGAGCATACCTAGCAACCATAGCTTAAATTCTAGCTTGCCTAGGAGGTAAAGTGGAAGTTCTTGGGGCTAAACTGAAGGAAGAAGCTATTGAAACTGGATTATAGACTGCTGAGCTAGAAAAAGTAGTGGAAGAACTAAAAGATGAGGTGGAGGTACTAGGAAGTGAAACTGGAATATATGAGGAACCAGTAGGAAATTAAAATGATGTGCTTGAAAAAGTAGAAGGTAAACTAGTGGATTAAATGGATGTAGGAGATGAAGGAAATAATATTCTAGGTTGTAAGGGTAATCTAGGACTAAATGGATGGTAGTAGAAACTATAGATGATTTAATGGTATATAAATGAGGAATGGAAGGTTTAGATGTATATGCTAACAGTTGGGCTAATTCCATTGTCTCATCAATTTCTTTAAGAATAGTGGCATTAATATATTCAAGTTTGTCTTGATTTTTTACTTTCTTTAATTCAGATTCTACTGTAATATTTTTCTGTTTTGATTCCAAAAATGAAATAAAAATAGGATCTAAAATAGAAGTACTTATATTACTTTCAGATTTGCTTTTGAACAAAGAATTTTCAAATTTCAAATCAAACTCTATATCGTGTAAACTCACTAATTCTTGTGGCAATGAATTGACTCTATTTAATGAAATTTTAACATCTAAATCTCCTAACTGTTTTTTCTTTTTTCCAATTCTGTCTAGGTTGTCCACTATAACAGCAGGTTTAGGATCCGGGTTATACCTGGTATAATAAACTTTCTTAGAAGCCATAATTACAAAAAAAAATTGATAAAATGATACTCAAAACTTATAAAACAGTCTTAAAGGCAAAAAGATGATGGAAAAAATTTATTTAAGACTTATTTTATGACTGAGGATTGGTTGGTTCCCCAGTATGGTCGCCAGTATGTTATCACTCAAGTAATTATAAAGTTGTAAGATTTTAGTTTAAAGTCTAAGAACACTAGAGGTAACCACAGGCCAACTTTTAAACTCTGAGATCTAGCCTTCTTAGGGTTCAAAGTGGGCTCTCTCTATAAGATTTAACTTTGTTTGTTTATAAAATAATAGGCTAGTTATGATGGAGTAATTTGGTTTTGGTTTGATTTATTTGGTGGGAAAAATCACGTAATGAGATGGATAGTGGGAAGTTTGTTTGTCCATTGGGCTGAGGAGTCAAAAATCAAGTAGACAGAGCTAGGATCAATGTCAAGAAGTCAAATGTTTTCAAGGCAAGATAGATAACCCATGAAGATCTTCGAAGGTTTTTTGGTGAGGGGATATGATCGGGATAAAGAGAAATGAAGGGTTCTTTAATCCGGAAAAGAGAAGTAGTATGTAGAGGTAAGACGAAAGAGGGAGAAATTAAGGGTTCCCTACTCTGGAAATTAGCAGAAAACGTAGAAATGATAAACAGTAAAGAAGGGGTGCTTTTAACAAATCCTGAAGTAATACTCTTGTTTATTCATTCAAATTTAGAACACATAATGGATGCATGAAAAAAAGAAGATAAACAATGACAAGAAGGAAATACTTCACTTCAATAGATCATCACATGAATCCTGAAATATGATGCTACTTGGTTTGATCCAGTCTGCTACTCGAGATTTGAAACACAACAACCTTCATGCCCAATCAAAAATTACTATAGAAATATTCAGCAATTTATTCTACAATAATACTTCTAAAGATGAACTATTTATACATAATTGTTTACAAAATATCCTAGAATGCTTCTAGGAATTATCTAAGGAAAATAGAAATATATTTACAACCAAATAGAGACAGCTTCTTAACAAATCAACAAGTTGTCCTATCTATCCAAATAAAATAGAAACTGATTCTGGATGAGGTGCAGCTGGCTGCCTTGGTGTCCTTCTTGCTGGCTTTATATATTTCAAGTTGGTTTGTGGAATCTGATATGCTTTATCTTATACTCTTTCACTAATTCTCTTTAATCTCTGATACTCTTTTAAACTCGAATACTCTTTAACCATTGTAAAATATGTTTACTGCTATAAAAAATCTGTTTTGACTACAATTCAGCAAATTGTTTTCTCTTTTATATTTCCGTCTTTTTATCTTTCATAGTAAATCTATTAATGACTGCCAATCTTCATCATTTGGAATTTGTATCTTCTTGAGCTTCCTGAAATTCTCATCTGCTTCTGTATACCTAGAAAAAGCTAGTTTTATGAAAAACAAGTGTCTTATCTCATGCTGCAAATAAAATAAATCCTCAAAACTTCTAAGTAATACTTTTCATGTTGGAGTACCTTGTCCACCTGAATTTTCAACTTACTCCTTTGCAAATTCTCTGATATTTTTATTGTAATCCTCCTGAGGCATTAATTTTTCATTGATGACCAAAATATTAGGCAAACTTATTTGCCTCCAATTCTCAAATTTGACCATAAACCTGGTTATGGTGATGTTCATATTCTCACACTTTTCCTCAAGTTGTTTCATCAAGTTCTTCTTGGTGAGGACTTTCCTTATTTCAAGGATAGTTTCAGTCCTATCAGTAATCTCAATTTCTTCTATCTCTTGCTTGTTTTTGTTGTTAAGAAACCTGATCAATTCCAATGCTTGTTCTGCTTTATTATCAAGTTCATCTTTAGTCTTTTGAATTTCTTCTAATGCTGCTTTGAGTAAATCTCTCTATTCAAAAATCACTTGAATTGAGGGCCACACAACATTGATGGCTTCAATGATCTTGTTCCATAAATGATTTTTCACATATGAAATTTGTTCCTTTAAGGTTAATTCCTTCTGTAACTTCTTCAATTATTCGTTTAGTCTAATATCCTTTTGCTCATGTGTTTTGGCATTTATTTGAGCCAACTTATTTGTATTTTCAAGGTTATCAACCATATTTTTCAATATATTAATTTCACTTGTCTGAAGTGACATTTCCTCCATAGCTTTCACTAGTTTGTTGGCCTCATCTGTAGGGTGAGCTATTGTAGTGGATGACTCTGTAGCTAATGTTGTAGATGATGTCACTGGCATTGTAGTAGCCAGTGGAACTTTGAGTGCAAAATCTTCTGCTAGAGTTGATGGCACAGCTGTAGTGACCATAGGAATAATTGAACGAATTTCTGGTGTTTTTGGTGTTTCTTCTTCATGGACAAGTTTATCCATTTGAATCTCCATTTCTTTGATCTGTGATGTCGGCTGAAAAATCAAATTCATCATATAATCATTCTTATTCTGTCCTTGTATTATTTCCTTAGCTTGAGGATGTTCACTTGATGGAAATTTAAGTTTTTTCCTCAATGCTGCAATGTCCTCATTTTTCTTCTTTAGTAACTATTCTATTGCTTTGACCTTTGCAAGGTTATATCCAACCTGTAAGACCAATTCTTCTAAAGATTTAGTTCTGATATCTTTAGCATATAAGGATGCTTTGTCAATTTTCATTTGATATTTCATGTTTTTCATAGTTTTCTGAAGTTTCTGAACACGCATAGCTTTGGTTGTAATAGTAGAGTACAACATCTCTGAACTCTGTCTATGAAATTCTATCTCATCAAGAGCATGATTTTTTTCTGTTTGGACTTCTAAATAAATCTTCTTGTAATCTTCCACTGTCTTTGGAGTTTTCACTGTAGGCTACAATACTGACATGATTAGCCTTTTAATTGAGTAATCAAAGGCAAACAAAAGTCTATTTTTAACACTATGTGTTTGTTTCAGATATTGAGAGTAGATATCATTTTTAATCTCTTCATTTTATAACTTGATATGTTTATAATTTTCCCTGATATCTAGACCTTTCTCCTCAACTGTTTGCGAGGATGAAGCTTGCATGTTCTATTGTTTTTCTATCAACTGTACATTTCCATTATCAACCTGTTCTTTATTTATATTCTCTGTATCTTGCTCATTTCTGATGACAATGGCAACATCTATGTTGGTATCTCGGAGATCTGTTTCTTCAACATCAATGGTTACCTTCTCTTTACCCATTGGATCTATTTTGGGCCTTTTATTATATCTTATTTTGAACTTGTTTTCAGTAGTGGTTTCTGCAAAATCATTTTCTTCTTCTCTAACCCTCTTAGTGGTTTTTTGTGTTTGATCTGCAGTTTGTAAATTGTGACTAGTATCACTTTTCTTCACTGCATCTACTAAAGTATTTTCTGCCCACTCAGTCTGATTGGCATATTTCTCTATCGCTGGTTTTTTCTCATGAATGTAGGGTGTCAATTTACACTTAATCCTCATTTTACTTAGTATTCCTTGTGGATCATAATTCCAAGGAAAGCTCTCTTCAAACCTATACTCTAATGATTGCTTAGTTGTTTCTGCCTCTGCATATCTATGATTACAAATGAATGGTCCCACTAGATTCTTTAATTTAAACTGTGTTTTCTTCTTTGCTGCTAGGAAATTGATAGATTCAGAGTTTAATATTTTCCTGATATACTCCAAGTCAAAAACCCTCATTGATACAAATTTGGGTAGCTTGTAGGGTAAAAAATTGGATCCAACCACTCTAATATCAGTGTGATTTTCATACAAGTACCAATCCCTAGTCTTGGTTTGCTCTGACAACTGTAAAATCTTCTGCATGTCATCACTTATCCTTGGTTGTTCAGTATTGTTAACATTTTAATCAATGGATGGATGAAGGAATCTAAAAACTCTGCATATGTGAACTCTGTGGACTCTTTCCTGATTAAAGAGGTCTAGAAAATAAACAAAAGAGGATTCCCTTCTATGTCAACCTTTTGAAGGGTTAATGGAAAATTATCTGCTTGAAAATACAAGAAAAAGTGGAAGAGGAAATATGTGTATCTGAACACTCCTTCAATTGGCAGTTTAACCAATTGGTCATGAATATTGTCAACAATATACCCATAATAGTCAAAGATAATAGATGGAGGTTGTCCTAGTGTGAAAGTGAATAGGAAACCTAAAACGGATTCATCTGTATGTTCAACAGTAAAGTACACTAGGATGAAAGATAACATGGAAATTACATGTCTAGAACCCTCTGGAAATTTTGAAGTGGAATATGGAGGATTGATTTGAGGAATTTATACATGTAAGGGCATGAATATTTGGAATATTTTGAATCTTTTAGGAAATTCAAGGCCAATATACATCTTGGTAAGTGCTTCAATGGACAGAGGAACTGCTTGGGGATCAGGTTTGAGCTGTAACATTTGATTAATAGATTCAGCAGTAATGGTGAAAAGTACTTCTTTATTGGCATTGACTACTTCTCTTTGCTCAGGCATATAATGATGATGGCATAACCTAATGATCTCTGGGCATGAGTGGGTAATTGGAATCACATAGTTGGGCAAATGTGACTCCGAAATTTGAACTTCTTCAACATTATCAAAATATTTTTCATAGTTCCATTTATGAAGTTCCAACAAATTGAATTCTACAATACGGTCTGCTATCTTATAATCAACATCTGCTAATGGAGTATGTTCAATATCTACAACAGGGGGTTGTAGAGGATTTATAACTATGGCAGTCTTAGAATATGCAACTGGAGTAGGTTTAGGCATTCTAAGACTTTTTGGACTACAAAGCTCTGTTTTGAGGCTTTTCTAGCTAATTCTGCAAGATTAAACAGTTTGCAAAATTATTTTTTACTCTAACAGGGACTTCTTTGATGAAAATAGGAAAAATATGGTCTTTCCTTGAGTTTTTTCTTTCAATTTTGGACTCTCAATAAGATTTACAGACTTTTACTGGTTTAGAAACAAGAAATAGTGGTTTCTTGGGTTTTTTCAATGAGTAATTGGGCTAAAACTCCTTTGAGATTAGGCACAGAATTTTAGGCTACCTTCAAAGGGTTTTTGGGCTCAATTTAGAGTTTAAAACAATGCGCAGCATAAACAAGGTTTTTTAAGAAATTTTGACAGGGTTTGGCCTGTTTTTTAGATATTTTAATAGCCTTGTTTGGGTGGATTTGAACTCTGAATGTAATTTGTTCCTTTTTTAAAGTCCTTTCAAATCGAAACAGGCTTAATTGTTGGAGGAATACCTGTTATACACAGGTACTGGTTTTTGAAGAAGTCTCTGAGTTTTTTGAATAGATTCAATGGTGTCTTTTTTATCTCTGGAGCAATTCAAAGCTCCTCGGTAATCTTCAATAGGTACAGGCTCAAATTTGCAGGTTTTTGGCATGAAAATGGTGGAAAATGATTGTTTCAAAGTCGGAATAGCTTATACAATGGTTACGCACAGAAAGAGAGGAAATTAGTGCTTTTCCAATGTTTTTTAGGAAAATTAGGGTTAATTAGCGCATGCAATAAATGGTGGTCAAGTCAACAATGGTGGTTTTCGGGCACAAAGGGTATAAAAATGCAAGTGGTTATCGCGTTCGTTTTACGTGGTAAGCAGTTTTCAATGAAACGAACACGATCCAATAAGAAAGAACCACGTGGAGGAGGGAGAAATTTTGAATACCACCCATTTCACGTAAAAATGAGATGGTGGATATCGCACAACTTTATTTGCGATATGGATTTTCTGTCGTTGGCATTGTGAAGGACCCATGCAAATGGTTAAGATCTACTTTGAGAGCTTCATTAGCATTTGGGAGTGGGGTCCACGGTCTATTGTATGTAGTGGGGTCGGTTATAAACTTTTATGAATATGTGTTTATTAAAGTTTAAACCTTAGGCTTATAGGATAGGCGAGGGGTAATAATCATATACGCTTTCTAATTAAAACATTAACCAATGTTCTAATTACGGGTGCGGGTTTTATTATATAGTATTTAAACGTTTTGATAAATGTTTAAAACTATAGGGGGCGGGGTATTTTGTTTTATTTGATAAGTTTAGACCAATGGGATAAGGGCGGGTTTTAATTCATCACATGGGTTATTATAACATTGACTTAAACATTAAGTAGAGGGTTTTGTGGGTTATTAAAAATAAAAAGGATTTAATACTATATGGGAGGGTGTAGTTTTAGGGAGTTAATAAATAAGTTAGAAGCTAATATGAAATAAAGGGGTAATATAATGAATAAAAATACATGTTTTAACTCTAATTAAAGTGTAAATTAAAGCATAGCTTGTCTTTGTTGTATTTTTTCACACTTTAACTTAGGATAAATGCATTTTATGGGTTTTTGAATGATTTTTGAAAGGAAATGAAATTAGTTATTTAGGGTTTCACTTTTACTAAGTAAAAAATGGGTTTTTACTTAGGAAAAAGGGATTATGATTATGGATGAAGGATAAATGCTGATGAATGTGGGTTTTATGTGGGACTTTAATATTTTTAACCAATCAGTCATCGAGCCTTGGGTTTGGTCCCAACAAAAGTCAGAGAAATGCTCTGAGCCTTTTTAACTGATAGTTTAAAATACTGAATAATTTTAGGGGAGGGGAAATTAGTATTTTTGCCCGATGATGCTTTATTACGTGCTTACACAACTTCTTTCTACCTACCCATATTTATTTCTAACATTTTTTACTTCATTTTCATGGGTGCATTTAGGCTTGCAACCCTAAATCAATTTTCTTTCAAAGCATAAAAACTATATAAGTCTAACCTTATTTCATCCGAGGGCTCAGATTAAACTGTTGAGCTCCTCATTTATTCTCTATCTTATCTACTGATTTGTCAAGTTTATATTGTTTGACATATCTTTATTCTCTATCTAAAACATGAAATTCAAAGCATGAAAAGTTAAAATTAAAAATGTTTAACTAATCATGGATTATGGCATTTATTGACAATATGCACATAATCATTATTCTTGTAGTAAAGTAAATAGTAGTGGCATTTTGACTTACTCACTTTCAGGTCTTATTTTTATCTCTTTTTTCTTTTGGGGTCTATTTTTGTAAATCTTTTGATCTTTCTTTTAGGACTTTTACCCTCTTTTCATTTTTATTATTTTTCATTTTCAAAATATGCGAAAACAACTTGCAGAAAGCAAGGTATGTACATATTTACAAGACTATCAAAGTCAATTCAAAAATTATGAATCCTATTATTATAGGACCCTAACAGATTTATACACAGTTTGGTTAATTTCGTGTTAAGAGTGGCACGGATCCATTGGATCAACGATTAGTGATGAATTAAATTCATCAACGGCTGTGTTATGGCGGGAAAGCATTCAATTGGCAACGATATGGTCTAAGTGGCGTGACACGATGGGTGCTCAACTGGCGGATTGGCACTTTTGATATGGCGAGGAAAACTGCTTTTCGGAGGGGGTCAAAAGCAGTAAGTGGTTTAAGCGGGGGGGTGAGAAATGACAGGAAGGCACCACGTTAGCGTGGGCTCGAAACAAAAAACCAATTGTTTCGCCGCTCCCCCCCCGGACGGTAGATTTTGGATGGAGAGGGGGGACCGAAAAATAATAAAGGTTGTCGGATGGAAGAGTGGGAGATCAGTTGAGTAGAGATGTGATGGTAAGTTAACGTGCAGCGATGGGATTTGATGAGATGTTTTGTGGGATAGCAGGGGTTCGATAAAGGTGAAAACTTAGGATAATGAATTATATGTCCAAAATTGACATTAATGTGCCTGATCCTTTTAAACTTGGGATAAAACATTTACCCTGTTGCCTTCTCCTACGCATGAAATATAACTTTGAAATTTAAACTTAGGAAAATATTTTTCATGTTTTTCAAAGCTATAGCACAACTTCTACCTACCCTTTCATTTTCACTTCTTTTTCTAAGCTAACATTTTTTTAATATTCTTTCATTAGGGTGCATTTAAGCTAGCAAACCCTCATATCCTTTTTTTTATAAAAATCTAACCTACTCTATCACTTATTTCTCTTATTGATTCATATTAAACTGTTGAATCAATCTCATTTTCTACCTAACTATAGATTTGTCAAGATTAAACTGTTTGACAAATCTTTATTCACTGACCTAATTAACATGAAATTCACAATTGTTCCATCATGATTAATATGTACGTTTGGAACAAAAATCTATTTATTATGGCATTTTAAGACAAGTTGCACACAATTTTATTGGATTTTAACATAAAGGAAACTAATTTAGCAGTAGTGGCATTTAAATTTGCAGCATTTTTAGTATTATTTATATTTTCTTTTGTGGGTTTTATTCTCTTTTATTCTTTTTTTTATTTTCTTTCTTTTTTTCTTTTTTCTTCATATTTCTTTTCTTTTTGACATACCCTCTTTTGATTTTCTTTTAATATATACTTTATTTTGGAAATAATTTTCAAATTGAAAATAATTTACAATGTAAAATAAAAAATATGAAATACTCAATCACCTTCAGATCCTATAAAATATAGGACCCTAACACCTACAACAAGAAAACATGCAATTGAAGATGAAACAGTTGCTCCAAAGTGAACCAAAGGTAGATCTTGAGGTGGATAAAGGTAAAGGAAAAGCAGTGGTAGATGTTGATCAGTTGTTAGACATAAAGACTAAAATAAATCCAAGGAAGCCAAGAACAAGAGGGTTAACTAGGCAAAAAGAACAAGAAAAAGACTCATCTCCTCCATTAGGTCAGCTAACCTTTGATGAGTTGATCATTTTTTATATTGAGTAAGACAAAGAGCTATGGCTTGACAGGGTGAATGTGCATCTTGAGAAGCTTTTGAAGAAGGAAGAAAGGAACAATAACCTCCATAGGCACATGGCGAGACACTATTTCACTAGGAACCAAATCGCCAAAGTCAAGGTGAAGAATTTGAAGAAAAACTTAAAGAAACCCTAATTAAGCTAAAGGAGAAAGATAGCTTGGATTTTCTAGTTGAGGCATCCCTAGTTGTCTAGTTCATCATTCAAGGATTCCATGGACCAAAATTCAGCAAGTTTTGGGTATTCTTGGTATGTTTTGAGATTTTTTGGAAAATCTGGAAATTTCATGTTTAAAGAAGCATCACGCAGCAACGTGGCGCTTTTCCTCAGAGCCTCCAAATGAGGATTTTTCTATATGGTTAGATTGATCTTGCAATTTAATTTGCAAATATGGTCTCATACTTTCATGACACCCCCCAATTTTGGAGAAAACCCCTAAAAACACGCTCTTTTTCATGCTTTTGCCATTATTTTTTCCTATGCGCGATGCTTCTGGAGTAAGATTGGGAGAATGGATTTTTGAAGGCATTGCAAAAGGTATTTTCTCAGTTCCAGGTGTTGGTGTCTCGTGTTTTGATAGTTTGGCAAATCAAAAGACAAGGCAACATCAGAACCAATCTTTAGAGTCCCAGGATCTAGTCCTCCTATTCTCAAAGAGGGATCTCTCGAATGTTTGTTTGCAAAGGTTTATCTTGTGTGCTTAGAATATGGATTTTAGACTAGTTATTAAGTGCGGGTGTTTGTTTGGTTGGATTGGTACTGCAAAACATGGAAGGTCTAGGAAAAGATAGATAGAAACAAGGAGTGTCAGTTCCATTGGGAAATGGAGTCAAAATGAAGTTGGTAACAGGCTCATAAGTGGATATGGGATATCAAAGGGAAAATCTAACTTGGCCACAGGATCCTTTAGTTTTTGAATGAGATGGACATAAATGGTTTGGAAAAGAGAAGTTTAATTCTCGACAAAGGGAACTTAAAAACATAATTTGAACATAAAGAGGTATTTGATAGACAGGGATAACCATAAATTCTACAAACCACACTTTAAGAAAATGATAACTTTAAGACAAATTTTAAAATGAAATCTAAGATTCGGGGAACACCCTCTTTCCTCAAAGATTTTATTTCAAAGGAGTTAGAAAAAATAAAAGATTCATTGATAATTGCAGTCATAGAAGAGAGAACACCTAAAAAAATCTATGATCACAACTATAAAGACCTTCAAAACAACTGTTCAAGCATTGATGACAAAGGGCAAGATCAAAACAGACCGCTTTGACTAACTTAAAAAAATGGTATTTCAAAGGGAGACTTCAATAACAGCTTTCAAGTGATAGCAGACAAGCAGGGAGAACCATAAATCATGTTGAAACCAACTATTTGAGCTATTATAGAAATAAACAAGCATGAGGACCAAAGAGAGAGATTGAAGACTCTAAAATACCTCAGCAGAAGAAAACATAAAATAGTGAAGGATGAACAAGTCTAAGGTGCTTCCAGGAGTCATTTCTTAGCCTAAAAATTTCTATCCTACTATAGTAAGAAATTATGAAACATAATGAAAACAGGAAAAACAACAGACAGTTCAGAATACATCACCAATAGCCAAGCTCATGAATCCAATGGTAGAGCCTTCTCAAGAACAAGCATGCCACAACATCATCCAACTTCCAAGACTTCAATTTTATTCTTCAAACTTCAACAGACTATGTATTATTTCAAAGAGTTTCCAGTATTACAACTAGTGACCAACCAACAATTTCTCATCTTCTACAGAGGTATTTATAGAAGAATGAGGAGGTGATATCTGATAAAATATCTCCCAAGATAATACAGATTAATGACTTCTCGGCCTTTGAGGGGCTCGATGGAGAAGTTTACAGGTGTTTTTCTGTAGTAATGTTCTGCATTTAATATTTAAGCTCGGTGGGAGCTTTTGTTGACCTTTTAGGCTCTGCGTCATGCTATAGTAACTCTACTGATATTTTTGTCATTAATTTCTTCGGCAGAATCAACTCTCTGGTTGTGTTTGAGGAAAATATCTAATTTTGAACCATAAATTTGGCCTCTGTTTGAATGCTTTTAAGGCACAGGTGGCACTGTGGTAGCTTGGAGGAATCAATTTTCCTTAGATGTGGTGGTGGAGGCTTTTCTATCTGATAGCACTTAAGATGTTCCTTTAATTGTGTTTTAATTCTGGGGATTAGGCTTTTGATAATCATTCTTAGCCATAATCCCCAAATTATCTTCAATCCTCTGTTCTGTTGTGTTCTGTCTTCAACACTGATACTCTTTTAATTGTGATTTAAAATCACTGTGTCTTGTTGATGTGCAGGCCGCGCAGGGCTCATATGGCATCAATGCCTCATGAAGTATTGATGAAACGTGGAGTAGAACCCCGTGAATGGTTCTATTTTATGCATTGAAGGCACATGAATCGTCATTCCCAGCCTTCGGCCTTTATATAATGGAAAACCCATCAAACACCTGCAAAATACAGAAAATATTATAAAATCCTGCATATTTGGGGAAAAATTGCTTCAAAGGGCGTGGGGAAGAGCGTAGTCTTTGGATGGCAGCATCCAACGGTGGAGATTTAACCAAGAGATGGTAAAAAAAGGAGAGCGGAGCGAAGAATAAGATGAAATGATTTTGGATCGTCCGATCTGGACACGTGGACAGTCCAGATCCAATCATAGGATCACAATCGGCGGAGAAACAATGTTAATGTGCTTGGAAAAAACTTGCGATGCGATGTAGCGCGGGCCATTAATCTAAGGATCAGATCAACGGTGGAGAATGAATCGGAGGGATGGCCAGTCAGGAGGAACAAAAAAATGCACCCGATGAAACTTGCGATGCAATTGAGCGCTAACCATCGATCTGCAGATCAGATCGACGGTGGGAGATGCATCGGGAGGTTGCAATTGGTGGGGTAAAGGTTAATGATCGGAGAAATTGTGGGTCGTTGGATCTGGAAGGCGGAGAGGAGATCAATGGTGGACAACCAATCGGGGATCAGAAATCGGATGTGGGTCGATGCGACGGTGCGATCGGGGCATCGCAATCGGAGGTTTCAAAGGGGAGCAATCGGAAGAGTTTTCGCAAAAGTTTCTGATGCGATAAGCGCCTCAAGACTTAAACTCTTAGTCCCGGGCGTAGGTTATATGAATGGAAATTGGCGGGGCTGGGGTTTATATATATGGGACCCAATCGCATCGGAAAGTTTGATGCGGGTCTTTCAATCAACCCATTGTAGATTATTCCGATGCGATTGCGCTTTGGGTCTTTTTGATCTAACCATTTTTTATATTAAAAACATGACTTTGGCGCATTAGATCAAAATTTTTGGGTAAGTGGGTTAAATGTTTTAACAAATGAAAGAGACCATCGAGAATGAATAATTTCAATGATGTAGCGCCCGATGACGGGCCCACGGGTTACATGAAACGATAATACAATCGAGGGTTATGTACATGGGCTGAATCGCATCGGAACTTTTGTAATGGCAAAAAGACTTGCGCAATTGGATTTTCGCGATGTGATAAGAGCTTTTAAAGGCTTAGCGCCTGGATCTAGCACCAGGGCATATAATGGGGAAGTGGTTTAGGCTTAGCCCAAGGGGGCTTAAACCTTTATGCAAAAAATGGGTTTTTATAGATTTTCAATGGTTTTTCAAAGGAATTCGATGGTTTCAGTAAGGCTAAAAAGTGAGTTCTTAACCTTGTAAAAATGATTTTCATGAAGGGAAGAAGAGGGATCATGAAAATAGAGGAGTTTTATGGAGAAAAAGGGGGAGAAAAATGAAGGTTAGTTTTGAGTGGAGGGAGGGGAAAATTGATGATTTTGCAGCAGTATTTTCACTTATGGAAACAACAGAAATTCTGAAAAAAAAGGGAAACGGCAATGAAGATTTAGATAGAGGAGAGGCATGAGGCCTTCAAGAGTCTTCAAGAGCCAACACTTTTTAGCAATAAAATTTGTTCCTTGAAGGCTCAAAACGTCTTAGCCACCTTTTGCTATAACAAATTTTATAGGTGGCTAACACTAGGGTTGAGTTGGATAGAGGAAGCCAAGGCTCCCTAGCCTAAAATTCAGATTAGCAGGAGGATTCCTTAAATCCACCTAAAATTTCCCTCAAAGTTACACGATGCTTCTGTTAAAATTCGTGACACTTCTGTAAGTGGCACAACGCTTTTATCTTGGATTATTTCTGGACATGTGTCGATGAAAATTGATCCAAATTTCGAGCTCACGGCTGTCCTGTGAGGTGTTTTTTGGATAAGAGAGTTTTTTTTGCCCCTCATTGTTGAGGAATCATGCAATTACTCAAGGAGACAAAGACTCTCGTTATTAGCTAAATTTGGGGGGATTGTTTCTAACTTCCCTAAATTCTAGGTAATGACTCATTAGGTGCATTTATGATGTATCTTGGATCAGGTTTCGGCCCAATGAGGTGGAATCTTCTCTATTTTCTATATGTATTCCAACTTAAGTCATTTTAGAGGTTGGATAGTTGTTATTTGCAGTGTGGAGCTTATGTACAAACTTTTTCAATGAAATCAAAGACATGTTTCAGCTATAATTTTGGGACTCCAGTGGTATGCTTATTAGCATTTTTTTTATCAATAACACAATCAAGTTGAATATTTATGCTTTCTTTCCATCACATGTATTCTTCTATACGATGATCATATGAGTCTATGAACAAAATTCTTTCTTTTTGTGCTATGTTTTATAAGATTTTCATAAATTTGTTTTACCTCTTCTGATGAATGAATTCATGTAATATTCTCAATCTAACTCTCTCTCTCTTTTCAAACCCTATACCTCAATAAAAATTTAAGTATGTTTCTAAGTATACCTAATTGGCCTCATCTTCATCTATGTAGTTGTACCTTTGAAATCAGACCTAAAACCTAGACCTAGTTCCTTGACTGGCATTCTTATCCAGCAAAATTCAAACAAAACCCTAATTCATTGAACTCATATCTAGCCTAATATCATTAAATTTCTAGTCATCTCATTGACTGTAAAAGTGACATTGAGAGAACCCTCTCTAGTTTGGCAGTGCTAGCTACTAAATCTAAATATTGGTTTGAGGTTACCTCCTTTAGTCTCCATTCTCAGACTTGGGAAACGGAGGGAGTGATAAAAAATTTGGCGTTGTTTCTGGGGAGCGATTGCAAAATTTTCCCTGGGGATACTTACTTTAGTTAACTAAAGGTTAGACTTGTGGGTGACAAGTTCTGACATTCGAGGAAGGCTGAGTTAGTAAATTCGAGCCAAAGTGTATATTCTCAAGAAAACTAGCTCCCAAAAGACACACTAGGTCAAATCCAAACCCAAATCCCTCACAAATTGTTAATGGCCCTGAGATTCTTTTGAGAAAGCAGAAAATAAAAGAAAAGAAAAAAACTCTCATAGAGTTAGAAAGGGTATACCCTCACTTGTCAAATCAAACTCCTTGCCTATGAGGTTAATTTCTTCAGAAGATTCATCCTTCAATTTTAAATTTGAGACATATTTGTTCAGGTATAAGTCTGAATCCTTCCTTTCAGAAATTGTCTTTGACCCCATTGATTTTGAGACCTACTTTCCATTTTTTGAGTCCTCTTATTTTGAGCTTGATAGTGAAGTATAGTCAAATTTTCATAAACTTCAGGGTTTGGTTGAAAAGTTTCATGTAACTTCTGAAAAATATTATTTCCAATACCAACAGCAAGCTTTTGCTTCACCACCTACTATCACACCTTCTCACACAGCTACATCATCATCCCTCACTTTCACTCCACCATTACCTATGCAAGTATGCACTCCATTAACACATTCAAAACCTCCTCCTTTAGTCATGGCTAGATTTTCTCTACTGATACTACCACCACAGCACACTGCACTACCTCAAAACTATGGTCAAAGATTGCCTATGTTTTGATGGAACCTCAGAGGTTACTACTCACCAACACATTGTCAAAGTAGTTGATTTCATCTATGATATGGACAATGATGACGCCAAGATGCGCATTTTGGTACATATTTTCTCAGGAGAGGTAAAGAAATGGTTCCTCTCCCTAAAATAAATCCTAATGAGTTTGTGCAAGACTTCACAACTAGGTTCAATAGAATTTATGATTCCATTCCTAAAAACATCAAGCCTCATCCAGGCCTCGCATTCTTCATTACCCTGATGGTTTCGTTCCCGATATGGCTTCCCATTTGAGAGAAATAAATCCATCTACCCTTGAAGAAATGCAGAGAAACGCAGTGAGCGTTGAATTTAATCTGATTATGAAGAAGTCAAAAATAAAAATAGAAAAGGGGGTAACCATCAAGGAAGAAACATCTACTTCATCAAAGGGAAAAATTGATACCTTGATCAAAACAATGGAGAAGATGATGGACAAAATGACCATCGCGGGTAGACAAGTTGAGCCCTTAGTCAGAAATCTCAATTTCAGGGGTCAAAATCAGCAGCCTCAATACATGATCATGCAAAAGGAACAAAGAGGTTAGCATCCACAAGGTTAGTATAAAATCCACACTCCATTTTAACAAAAATATATTGAAGGCCCTGGTGAAGAATAAAAAGAGATTTCAGGCGAAAATCATTTATTTGAGGAAAACAAAAGCCTATTTTCCTGACTGAAGAAGATCAATTTTCTACAAAAATTTATGCACCGGATGATGAGCAATATGTTTTTTCTAATGATGATATGTTATCATTATGGACAGAATATTACCAAAGAGGATATAAGAATTCACTTGCTCAGGTGCAAAGGCAGTATGGTTTGAAAAATAGGAAAGTGCCTATAACCTCAAGTCAAAAAAATGGAATTCTCAAACAAAGGCTCACCATAAATATATGTCTACTTCAAATCAGAGTAAAGATAAAGGACCTGATGTTCCTTATCATGTGAAAGGAAATGAATTTTCTACCAACAATCAGAAGAAAGATAAATAATTTCAAGATGGAGGACAGAGAATGGAGATTCCACACAATGATCAGCCCGAAAAGAAAGATTCACCATCCAAAGAGGTAGAAAAAAATTCTGCTCTTTTTAGTCTTGAAAATGAAATCTAAAAATTATAAGTCTCCATTCCTTTAACTAAAATAATCAAGAATGACCAGTACAAGTTTCAAGTATCAAATTTTCTTAGGGTAAATCAAATGTCTGATATGGTAAATGTGAGTGATGATCACCCTGAACTTTTATTTGGTCATGTTCTAGATGGTGACTTAGAAGATAGTGAGGTCCCTCCTTTTTATCTTAACCTCAAAATCCATGATTTTATCCTCCACAATGCCATGTTAGACTCTGGAGCATCTCATAACCTCATGGAAAAAGACATCATGGAAAAACTAGGATTGAATATCACAAGACCCTACCATGACCTTTACACTTTTGATTCATGAAGTGTTAAATGTCTTGGTCTCATAAAATATCTAGTGGTGTCTTTAGATAAAATCCCAGCCAAGAATGTTCTCATGGGAATTGTTGTAATTGATATCCCTCGCAAATATGGAATGTTTCTCTGCTGGTCATGGGGAGAAAAACTTAAAGGCACCTTATAGCTCGACTTTTCCTATGCTACTATACCAGTCTTTAGGAAACTCAGAAAACTATACCGAGAAAACAAGATGAAGTACATGATCAGTAGCAAAGAAAAGCCTAATAATCACCCAAAACATGTTGTTCACATGGATTTAGAGTCTTTTATCTTATTCAATGATGATTTTTCAACATTCTCAAAAGTTTTGATCAAAGAAAAAGTAGAAAATTCAGAAGTTTTAAATTTTTTAATTTTAAGTGCAGAAAAACAAGAAAAGATACCAAGTGGCTTGGATCCAAATGCATCAGTCAAAAATAGAGATGAAACAGTGAAAGAAACATAACCTATTGGTACAACATACCTTTCTCAAATAGCTAGTCAAGATTAGTCATCCAAATTGCAACTTCCCAATGAAGATAGTGGTTTGTGGACCATGGATTTTGATGGAGCTTTAGGTAAGGAAGGAGCTAGAATTGGAGTGTGGAATCACAGCCCTTTGAATCAGTCATCTAACCTTCCTCCTAATGTTTGAATGTCTTCTTCAAAATTTGAATTTGATTTTTCAAACAATGAAGTAGAATATGAGGCTTTGATAGCCAATCTGAAAATTCTTAATAAATTAGGTGCCAAGAAAATTTATGTGTTTGGTGACTCCGAATTGGTAATAAAAAAATTCAAAGGGGAATACCAGGCCAAGCATCCTATAATGCGAGCTTACTGCAATGTAGTGTTAGCCATCCTTAGAACTTTCACTGAATATACTTTGTCATTGATTCCAAGGAATAACAATGTCATTGTTGATTCTCTTGCCACTTCAGCTAGCATGTTCAAAATTCCAGTGTATCCCAACAAGCAATATGAAATTAACGTCAAACATTGCCATGTCGTTCCAGATAATGTTCAGTATTAGAAAAATTTTCAAGATGGGAATCAAATCAACAACTTCTTGCATATGGAAGAGAAGTTTGTGAGTTCACAAATAGATGATCAGTTTTATGAAGATGATCAACAAATGCATGCAGCAGAAATGAAAGTATTTCAGTTGAAAGAAAACTCTATTACAAGAGGTCTTGTAAGTTTGGAGGATCTTTTTAACCAAGATGATGTTGTATGGAAACCAACAATGCTGCCAACGAAAGTAGTAGTGGAAGACCTCAATCTTGGCACTCCTGAAAAGCCCAAAATGGTAAAGATTTAAAAATCCTTAAGCTTAGAAATGAAAGGTAAATATGTAGCACTCATGTCTCCACTTGATGATGTTTTTGCATGGGATTATTCTGATCTGAAAGTGTATTAGAAGAGTATAATTCAGCACACCATTCCTTTAAATCCTGATCAAAAGCCTTTCCACCAGAAACTAAGGAGAATGAATCCCAAGTTGCTGCCCTCCATTCAAAAAGAAGTGAATAGGTTTTATATTGTTGGTATTATAGTTCCTCTTCATTTTTCAAAATGAATGTCAAACTTAGTGCCAGTAAGAAAGAAGACCAGTGAGATTCTCTTATGTATATATTTCCGAAATCTAAATAAAGTATCGCTGAAAGACAACTATCCACTTCCAAATATGGATCATACTCTGTAAAGGGTGGTTGGTTCTTCCACACTTTCATTGTTGGATGGATATTTCATGTATAATCAAATTTTAGTTCATCCGAATGAACAGGAGAAGATAGCCTTTACAACACCTTGGGGTACTTTTATGTATGCTAAAATGCCCTTTGGATTGAAAAATGCAGGAGAAAATTTTCATCGAGCGATGGATATCGCCTTTTCCAATGAAAAGGGTGTATTTTTGGTCATTTATCTTTATGACATCATAGTTTTTCCAAAATGGATGAAGATTATTTACAGCATTTGAAGGCAGTTTTTCAGAAGTGAAAAAAATTTGCCATATCATTGAATCCAAGAAGAGTTTGTTTACTATGGAAGAAGCAGAATTTCTTGGTAATATCATATCTAAAGACGGCATCCAAATAGATCCTTCAAGGATTGAGGAAATTCAAAATTTGGACTATCCTAGAAGCAATAAGGAAATCTAATCATTCAATGGTAAAATCAATTTCTTGAGAAGGTTTATTCCTAACCTTGTTAAACATTTTTAAGAGAAATTATTGATATGTTGAAGAAAGACAGTGAGGTGAAATGGTCCGATGAAGCAAAGAAATATTTCAATCAAGTTAAGTTTTCATTGTCTCATGCTCCTATTCTTATCATCTTAGATTGTACACTTTATTTAATCATTTTTTCCTTTGCTTCTGAGCATACTCTATTTGTTTCCCTTATGCAAGAGAAAGATCAGAAAACGGAACATCCCAGACACAGCCTTAAATCACAATATCATCAAAAAATAGGCCTTGGCACTAGTTAAAGCATTGAAGTACTTTTGAGTCTATATTATTCACTCTCATGTTCTTGCATATGTACCAAATGCTGATGTCAAAGGTGTGCTAACACAGAATGATCCCGAAGGTCGGCGTGGCAAGTGGATAGTTGCCATGTTGGAGTATAATTTAGAAATCAAACCTACAAAACTAATCAAGGGACAAGGCTTGGCTAAGCTCATGGAAGACTCAAACATGCCTTGGACATCAATTTCATTGTTGCATTATCTGAGGAGAAAGAGGCTGATTCATTACCTGAGGTATCTGAAATTTCTACTTCATCACAATGGTATGCTGATATTGTTCATGTGCTGCAACATTTGAATCCTCCTCCTGGCTTTCCTAGCAATAAAGGTATATCTTTGAAGTTGAAGGATCTTAATTATTGCATTCTTAACAATGTTTTTTAATGGAAAGATCTGGGTGGACTTTTATTGAAATTTTTGGTTGAAGGTGAAGTTGAAAAAGTGATGAATGATTTTCATAAAGGTGATTGTGGTGGTCATCTTTTCTGCAAGACTACAGCACACAAGATATTAAGGGTTGGATTTTATTTTCCAAGTTTTTTTTATGATGTTTATAAAACTCTCATGAGTTTTCATGAATGTCAAATTTTTCAGGGAGAGACAAAGCTCTTACCGCTGCCCTTGAAACCAATTACAGTTCAAGCACCTTTCCAGTAGTGGAGGCTTGATTTCATTGGCAATATCCACCCTCTGTCATCAGGTCGGCATAAGTGGATACTCACGTCCACCGATTACTTCACAAAGTGGGTTGAGGCCATCCCCACAAGGCAAGATACAAACACCGTCATTATTCAATTTTTTGAGAACAATATTTTGTCTTGTTTTGGTTGCCCAAAGAAAATTATCACTGAAAGTTCATCTGCCTTTAAGTCTAAAAATATGATATACTTTTGTGATAAATATCACATAAGACTCGAGCATTCTACAACATACTATCCTCAAGGCAATTGGTTGGTTGAATCGTCAAACAAATTATTGGTGAACATAATCAAGAAATTGCTCCAAGAGAACAAAAGAAATTGGCACAAAAAGCTCATAAATTATTTATCGGTGGATAAATTTATCACAAAGAGATCAATCAACATGTCGCCCTTCCAGTTAGTTTATGGTGTAGACACGATGTTTACCAATTTTTAGCAATGTCGATAACGAAAATTCTGCAGGAGATCGACAGTGAGCCAAATGACATCCAACGAAGAATCAGTCAAACGATTCATTTACAGCAGTCAAGGGAAGAATTTTTCAATCATACTTCAAAACTTTAGGAGAAAATCAAGAATATCTAGGACAAGAAAACCAAAGCTGATGATTTCAAATTAGGATATGTTGTTCTTCGATGGGATGCCCAAAATGAAAACAAAGGCAAGCATGGTAAGTTTGATAAGCTATGGAAAGGTCCTTACAAGATTACATAATTCAGGGGTAATAAGGCATTTTTGTTAGAATATTTTGATGGGAAGGAAATTCTGGGAGGACCAGTGAATGGTAGATTCCTAAAAAATTACCTTACCTGATCTTGAAGAAAAAGGTTCACTTTCATTGTAAATATTATTTTATTTTTTGTCAAAGAATAAGGAAGTTGTTGCAGAAGTTTGAAGCCCGAGGAGAAGGCCATGAGGCTTCTATGATCAGCTGATGTTTTTCTTTAAATATTTCAAAAATTGAAGTCAGTTTTCAAGTCAAAGTGATTTTCTATTTTAGTTATTCATTTTAGTTTGTCGAAGTTATTTCAGTCTACAGTTTTGACTCCATTTCCCAATGGATGAGGCTACCTGATATACGGTATTCTTGACACCTCATGAAGGAGTTTCCATCCCCAGTTGGAGCCAATGTTAGTGTAAAAATTTTCAGTGATTAAATATTCTCTTTCAGGTTTACTTGGTAGTGATCATTGGTCAAAATTTTATGTTTTCAAACAAATTCTCATATAAAAAAAAATTCACTCAAAGTTATCTAAGTCTGAATGCTACTCCCTTCACCCCATTCATGGTCATCATCATTTCAAGGTCATGACATTCATCATCACCTAGGGTCATAGATCAGTCAACATACCTCCATCTAGGTCATGGTCTAGGTTTACTTTTTTTCGCCGTCATAATGTCCAATCATGTCATGAAAGAGGGCAAACAAGAGTCATTTTCACCATACAAATCACCTTCATTGGGAGTTAGAAAATATAGGAAAATAAAGTAAAGGAAACTTTTATTTTCTCAAGAAGCATGCTACATGATCAAACTTTTTCAAAAATAATTTTTTCTCAAGGTGTTTATGATTTCACTAGAAGACAAAAAGAAATATTTTGTGAGTTATAAAAGGAAATGAAGCTTTGGAGTTCATTTCATCATTTGGTTTTCAATATAGCTCCCCTCTCATACTCACAACACTCCACAACCATAAAATATTGAATAAAACTAGCGAAAATTTGTTCCAACTGCTCTGTGTTATGCTTATGTCAAATTGCGCTATGTTTCTGGAAAGCTACGCTACGTTTCTAGCAAGCTGCGCTACGTTTCGGGCAAGCCGCTCTACGCTTCTGGCAGTTGTTGCGCTTTTGGCTTCCAAAGCTCCAAATAGTTATCTAAGGGTATGTTAATATTTTATAAAGGTTCAAATACCTCTAAACCATTAAGTGAATGCTCCTCCTACCTTATTCAATTCAATTTCTTCAACAAAGGGTGGATTCCCTCCTTTAGGTTTTCTCCACTACATTTTTGGTTTCTTTCATACTTAGTTTTTTTCAGTTAGAAAAACCATAATTTCATCGTCTAAAAACCTTCACTTGTCACTCATATACCTTACCAAATCACCACCTATCACTCATATCCCTCCTTGCTACCATTTTCACTCAAACCCTAGTTTTCACTACGTTTTTGCAGAGAAACTAGGAAAACTCTGTGTTTTAACCTTTTTGGCACCTTTCCCATGCCCATTACCAAAACTTTCACTTGCATCCTGTAGCCAACTCATCACCCTACCTCCCCAAATTTTTCGGGATTTTTCCCTAACTCCCTTACATCTCATTTATGTCCCTAAAACCACTATACCACTATGATCAAGAGCTCAGATTTTAGCTCAAAAATAAAAGTTCTCATATTGGCTCAAAACATGAACGACCGCATAGTGCTCATCGTCCTAATTCTTCCACACTTCG
Organism: Pinus albicaulis; assembly: GCA_034641835.2. Classification (NCBI taxonomy): domain Eukaryota; kingdom Viridiplantae; phylum Streptophyta; class Pinopsida; order Pinales; family Pinaceae; genus Pinus; species Pinus albicaulis. The sequence goes on along the minus strand of CM076574.1, from coordinate 336,543,050 downwards.
TTTCATGAAAAATGGTCTCTATATGCTCTCGGAAACACGATATGTTCACTTTGCTAAACAGACAAATTTTGTGACAGGGATGCCAACTAGGCATCCATATTGTCCAGTTAGCAAAAAGTAAATTCCAAGGAATATTCTCAAAATATTCCCATATGTGGAACTATGAACAGGTGACAAGTGTCGGCATCTGATTGCTTTATGGGTTTTGGGTTGGACCAATGAGGTCATGACACGTGGAAAGCTCGGAAGCCGCCACATGCCCTCATGGTCATTGGTCAAAATTTTATGGAGGCATTGGGGTTCGTCTTTGCGACCTCCCCACTACCAGCGCTAAGCCATACCACATCCACTATACATTGAGTCTTAACATGTATTGAAATCTGTAAAAATTTATGTTTGACATTGGAATATGGCAGGGAAAAGAGGGCCAACCCCGATCCATAAGACCACGCGCCCGTGACCACCGGTGGAGCTTCAAGCTAATTCAAAGGGTTAACCATTAAACCTTAATCCATGTTTTAATGTGTTAATCCATAAATTAACAGCAGGTTAACTTAAGCATGGGATTAGCACTTTAAGTGCGCTTAATTAGCACTTAACTACCAGTTAACTCCCGCTTAACACTAATCACGGATTAACTTGGAGGACCTCCGTATTTGGCGGAAAACTGCCAGTTTAATTGCAGTTTTCCAGATTAAGTGGAGTTTTTCTAGGTGAAACTAGCAGAATTCATAACTAAGGTAGCTTTTGACAAAATCAATCTCAGAAAGAGGCTAGATTACCATTCTCGTCCATTCTAAACTCTTTGGTGCAGGTTTCAAAAGCAATGGAACACTTATAGATGGGACTTTTCCATCTTGAAGTTTAAGGATGCCTAAGGCCACCAAAGGGTTAGGCAATATCTTCTTCACCTGAAGACCAATTGAAGAGCAAGAAGAGGCTAGATAGTCTTTCTTGGCCATTATGAGTTCATCAGAGCAGGTTACAAGAGCGAAAGAGCATCTTAAACAGGTGAATTTGACAATTTGAGCATAATATAGAGGCCCAAGCCATGGAAGCTAGACCAAGGAGATTTCGCCCAGGAGCGGTGAACTCCTTCTGTTGAAATTTGCAACAAGAAATAGTGAAATTAGCATCCAAAAACAACATCCAGAAATGGATATCATGGAGGCTTTTGATTTAATTATTTCCTAATTAAATTAGAAGAAATGTGTGTCAAATTTATTTATCCCTTAAATAAATTGTAATATTATCTCATAATTACTTGTAATGGTTAATTTAGTGTGATAGACTCGGTTAGCTCATGAAATTAAAGTTGATGGTGGTTTCTGAGGCATGTAGAGTGATTCTATTTGTTTTATATTCCAAGTTGCAGTTAGTCTATTAGTTTAATGTATGAGAAATCAATTAACTCAATTAAGTGATTTAAAATTAGTTTAACTAGTTGTAATTGATTGTTGCACTAGTGAGAGGTCAAGTGAATTGAATCATATTTAATTCACATGGAGTGATCTATCAAGTGACTGATGATTTACTATTAATAGTTGCATGCATTTTAGTTTTGATGAAGTCCTAGTTGAGACAAAGGTTAAAGGGAAGTTATCTATCAGTTGTATTTATAGAAAATTGTCTGGGCACAATTATATACACCATAGGATGCCCATGATGTATTGCACAGTCAAGGAAGGCTAATTATCTTAATTAATAGGTATTAATTTCCTGTGGATTGCATGAGAAAGGCAGGTTGAAGACATGCTGTGAATTGGCTAAGTATTGGACGTATTTTGTCTGGATCATTGTGAGACAGTCAGGATAGTGCAGAAGAATCTTGTGAGAAGAGTGCATTGTATTGTTTCATGATTCCTTGGTTCATTATACAATAGAGAAATAGGGGTTTTGAGCAGCAATCTTTCCCCAGGAAAAATATTTGTTTTGTGTGATTTATTTTCTTCTTTCTCTTACTGGATGTGATTGTGTGATCATGTTTATTTTCCACAAATAATTGTAGAACGATTTAGTATCTTGCTTTAGCATATTGCATGATCATATTGAATCCATTGGTATACAAATATTGGTTGCATAATTTATACATGGTATCAGAGCACCAGGAATCACAATAGTGGAAAATAATTTTTTTGTTGTATAGTATTCAAAATTGCAAATACTTTCGTTGGTACGACAAGGGGATCAAGATCGCTTTCAAAGGATTAAGATTGGAATATTACCTTGAGGGAAGTTCTAATTATATCGCATGGAAAGATAGAATGAAGGCAATTCTGGAAGACAACAAGTTGAAAGAATTCATTGATAATGATATACCCAAGCCCGCAGCAGCAGACGTCACTCTTCTTGATGCCTAGAAAAAGAAGGTAGCAAGGGCGAAGAGGATGTTATTAGAGGTAATTAGAGATCACATTGTCTCGATTCTCCATGGCAAGGTGACTCCTTATGAAATGTGGAAGGCCGTGACAGATCTATTTCAGAACAGCAGCGACCAAAGGAAGTTTGCGCTGAAGGAAAAGCTCAGGAAAATCAAGAAGGAGGAGGGCGAGACAGTACCAAAATACTTGGCTAAGTTCACTCAATGTCGAGATGAGCTTGGAAGTGTTGGTGTGACTGTAGAAGATGATGACTTGATGAGCCTAGCACTTCTAGGCCTTCCCAAGGGCCTGCATAGGTACTAGGACTCGATGAATGGGAGGGAGAAGTTACCAAATTGGGAGAAAATTTTGTCGGACTTGGCACAAGAAGAATTCAGGTGGAATACCAAGGTTGGATCCCCATCCAAGAATAATTACAAGGAAGATTGTGCCTTGGCCAGTAAGGAAAATACGGACAAGGGAAATAAATCCCAAGTTGAAGCGGGCAATAAAGGCTTTTTCAAGATTAGACGTTTTCATTGTCACGAGCATGGGCACTATGCTAAAAATTTTCCACACAAGAAGGAAAGAAAGAAGGAGCCTGCAGTTGCAACAGGTGAAGCATTGGCTTCATAGTTAGAGCTTTATTTTACTCTCATTTCATGCATGGACAACACTGTAATTAGATGCATGTGGTATTTAGACAACGATGCCTCGTTCCATATGACAGGGAATAGAGATCTCTTCAGTGACTTGGAGGAGAAGGACCTCTAGCAGAGCATAGACTTTGGAGATGGAAAGAGTTATATCACTATTGGCATAGGCACAATTACCTTTCAGAGGGAGAATGGCTACCATATCATACTAGCAGATGTTTTGTATGTTCCAGGCCTAAGGAAGAATTTCTCTCCATAGTGGTATTGGAATACCATGGTTATGAGGTGATGTTTAGTAAAGGAAAAGTTTTCCTTAAACACATAGCCATAGGATAGGTGAAGCAGATCGATTAAAGAGTCAAGAACCTGTATGCTCTTGAGGTTGAGGATGCATGCAAGGCTTTTAGGATAAAAGCAGTGGCTAATGACTTGGTGCTTGAGAGGGAACAATTATCTCTCAACATGCGGCCTCAGAAGCAGCCTCAAAAGATTGTGGAGCAGCCACAATTGGAGAAGCGGATAGGAAACCGAGTTGAAGGGTCCACTCAAGAAGAGACCTCCAGGAGGGGAAAATTTCAAGCCAAATGGGTAGAGGGAGTACATGAAACTATAACTATAGGTGTGAGGTGGGGCGATGTGCAGAATTAATTCCAAGAAGAAATTGGGCAAGGTCCATTTAGATGTTGTGTCTCATGGATCTAACCTGGCTACGAGGAGCCCACGGTATAGCAGTAGCAGGAAGGATTAGTTAGATTGATGCAGTCAGATGTTAGGAGGACATAAATGAGTGATAGGTGTCGGATACTGGAGCATAGATCAGAGTTGACAGCAGTGCAGAGTGCATGGATGCAAATGTCAGCAGCACAGAGAGTCCAGTAGACATGTGTAGTAGCTAGAAGCATTCAAAAGGATTTGATGACAGATTCATCATACCGATTCAGTTGTTTGGAGGCTATTCAGTTTCAGGATAGTTTCATGTGCGAACAACTTTAGATCAGTGTTACATGAAGAACATTCCAAAGGTACCGGATCGGGACAGATTGATTCCTTTCTTGTTGACAAGGCGTGTTGAAATTTAAAACAAGAAACAATGAAATTGGCATCCATAAAATGGCATCTAGAAATGGCTACCATGGAGGCTTTTGATTTAATTATTTCCTAATTAAATTAGAAGAAATGTGTGTCAAGTTTATTTATCCCTTAAATAAATTGTAATCTTATCTCATAGTCACTTGTAATAGTTAACTGTGTGTGATAGAATCAGTTAGCTCATGAAATTTGAGTTGAGGGTGGTTGGTGAGGCATGTAGAGTGACTCTATTTTTTGTAGAGTCCAAGTTGCAGTTAGTGTATTAGTTTAATGCATGAGACTCATCAGTTAACTCAATTAAATGAGTTAAAATCAGTTTAACTAGTTGTAACTGATTGTTTCACTAGTGAGAGGTCAAGTGAATTAAATCAGATCTAATTCACATGTAGTGATATTTCAAGTGAATGATGATTTACTATTAATATCTGCATGCATGTCAGTTTTGATGAAGACCCAGTTGAGACAGTGGTTAAATGGAAGTTATCTATCAGTTGTATTTATATAAAATTGTCCGGGCGTAATTATATACACCATAGGATACCCATGATGTATTACACAATCAAGGAAGGCTAATTATCCTAATTAATAGGGATTAATATCCTACGGATTGTGTGAGAAAGGTAGGCTGAAGATAGGCTGAGAATTGGCTAAGTTTTGGACCAATTTTGTCTGGATCAGTGTGAGACAGTCAGGATAGTGCAGCAGACTCTTGTGAGAAGAGTGCATTGCATTGTTTCATTATTCCTTGGTTCAGTACACAATAGAGATAGAGGGGTTTTGAGCAGCAAGCCTTCCCTAGGAAAAATATCTATGTTGTGTGATTTATTTTCTTCTTTCTCTTACTGGATGCGATTGTGCAATCGTTTTTATTTTCCGCAAAAAATTGTAGAAGGATTCAGTGCCTTGCTTTAGCATATTGTATGATCAGATTGAATCCATTGGTATACACATATTGGTTGTAAAATTTCTACACCTTCATCAAATACTTGTGTTAATGTTATGTATGGTGATGTTCTGTACTTTATTTGTTGTTGTTCAACTCTTGTTTTTTATGTTAAATTTCTCACTAAATTGACATGAAAAACACTCATGAGACTCAATGAATTGCAAGATAACTTGAACCTTTAAGCACATAAGAAGCAAGCATGTTTTAAATCTAAAAGGGGAATTAGTTGAGCATTACTAACATCCTACATTCAAATAATTTTTGGTATCAAAGCCCAGGTTTATTGTTAGCTTGTGTTTCATTGTGCAAGTGGTGTGTTTTTAAGCTCAAGTGAGGAGAAAATATTTTGGATAGGAGAGCAAGTATCTCCCACAACTTTCCCTCAAATTTTTAGCTTGAGGCTTCAAAAAAAAGTATGTTTCAAGGAGGAAAGTCTAGCAATATGTCGGAAGATGTAAAATCTTACAAGAAGGCTTTTATATACATGGTATATCTGGTGAAGGTCCTCTATGAAGAGAGACACACCAAGCTACATGGTGAAATCTCTACACCACCTCCAAGTGTAGAATGTTCTTCAAAGGAAGAAGGAGACAATAATGGTGTCAAGCCACCATCCTCTCCACAAACTCCATGTTTTTCTACAAATTTCGTGCAAGATGCATGGGTAGAAATTCCTTCAGAAAAAAAATGATGGACAAGTATGTACCTTTTTCCCACATGATGTGAACGATGAGGTTCAATCAGTACCTAAGTTTGGGGAGCTGAGGGAATAAAACCAAAGAGTCCAAGTGGACACCTCCAAGATCAAAAGGGATTTTGCAATTATCTTTGTCCCTCAAACAAAATTTGGAACTATTGGTAAGCAATTGCATACTTCTTATTTTCATAAAAGTGTTGAAGATAGTTCTTTTGTGGCTTCTGAGAAGTATGGTAATGGAATTGAGTCCAAGTTCTTGTACAAGATGGGTTACAAGGGAGGAGGTCTTGGTGTGAAACAGCAAGGTATAAAGAACCCAATTTAATCCAAAGAGAGACCTAAGTATGAAGGCTTAGGTTATGTTGTAGTAGAAGAATGGTCTTCTGATGAAAACTATTGTGTATCATGTACCTTTTGTCATAAAAGAGGACATGAGGAGGCAAGGTGTTGGACTTTGCATTTGGAACTAGTACATGCTTAGTTCTTCAAATACAAGAAATACTAGAAGATATATCCAGAGAGAGATGGGAAAGATGAAGAATATAAGAAATAAATTTCTTCACACCATGAAAATCCTACTCGCCATGCAAGTTCTTCATGCAAGAAGATCAAGTCCAAGAACAAGCAAAAGAGGTATAATCATCCTGTTGTATCAAATGTTTTTCAAGATGAGAAGCAAAATGCAAATTTGAAACACTTATTGAAGAATGTATCTCCATGTACTTTTTTCTCTTAATCTAACCATAGTGTATATAAGTGCGAAAAGAAGGAAGAAAATATCAAAAGGATGTACATGTCTATTGGAAAGAAACCTGAGAAGGGAAAATATAATCCAAAATCAAAGGCATGTGAGCCAAGAGGATCTTAAAGAAAATTTTGCACTCATTGCAAAATCAGTGGATATTGGGTTGCAAAATTTTGGAAATTTCATCTACATCTTCATCCTCGTAAGGGCAAGCAAGTTGTGCATGTCCCTAAAGAGGAAGCAACCATGGAAAAATTGGCACAAGATGCAACGATACCTGATGTAGCTTTAGAAAAAGAGGAAGAAAAATTAGAGGGTTCACTTACCTAGTTGGGTAAGAAGTGGGTAGACTATTTTTCCAATTGAATTTGTAAGTTTTGTTTTACACTAATTGCATGTCCCATAGTTTGACTATTGTAAAAGGTGATATGCATAAATAAATCCCTTCAAATGCAACAGTGTTTTTTTTGGAACATTGTCATGCAAATTTTGGCTTGATAGTCCACATGTTTATGAACTTTGTGAATGTACAAATTGTCGTTCATCAATTGTCTACTAGTTGACTCATATTCACCAATATAAGTATTTGTGTTGAAACTTGTGTGAATGAATCTTGTTGTTATGATTGTTTAGAAATAACTATGTTTTGTAGCCAAAGCCAAACATCATGAAAAATTTTGCATCAAAGTACTTATTTTTAAAAGCTCAATTTGAAGATTCCAAAGCAAGTTGATTTGTTTCTAATCTCCAGGATGGGGTCAAGTTTGTATTCAAGAGACGCTTCAAGATGAAGTGTTTTTTGGGGCCATGTAAAGAAGAGTTTTAAGAGAATATTCAAATTCCACTCAACAGTGTTCTTTCTGCAATAGCGATAAGAATTATGGCTCATTTCTTAACAGGATAACATGTCTTCATAAGGAAGATAAGTGAAGTACCTTGATTGGGGCTTGAAGGGCAGAAATTGAAAATTTTACATATCAATTGAGTTTTGGGATATTTCTGAGTTCTGACTTCTTCAATTTGATAATTGAAAGTGTTCTTTTGGATACCAAAATATTTCAGTGGGGAGGTATGATCAAGAACACAAATTTCAGCTCAAAAATTAGTGTTCTCAGATTGGTACAGAACCTAAATGACCACGTATAGCTCATCTTCTTGATTCATGCAAACTTTGTTTCATGAAAAATGGTCTTTGTATGCTCCAGCAATTGCGATCTGTTCGCTTTGCTAAACAGGAAAATTTTGTGACATGGATGCTGACTAGGAATTCATACCGTCTAGTCAGAAAAAGGTAATATTCCTTGGAATATTCTCGTAATATTTCTTGGAATATTCTTGAAATATTCCTTGAAATATTCTTGGAATATTCCCATAGGTGGACCTATGAATGGGTGACAAGTGTCAGCATTGGATTGGTTTATGGGTGTTGGGTTGGACCAATGAGGTAATGACACATGGCAAGCCCGGAGGCCACCATGTGCCCTCAAGGTCATTGGTCAAAATTTTATGGAAGCATCGAGGTTTGACCCCACGACCTCCCCACTACCAGCGTCAAGCCATACCACCTCCATTATACGTTGAATCTTAACATGTATTGCAACCTGCGTAAATTTATGTTTGAAATTGGGATATGGCAGGGAAAAGAGCGGCCAACCCCAATCCATAAGACCACGCACCCATGAACACCATTAAACCCTGTTTTATTAACCCTAATCCATGTTTTAATGCACTAATCCATAAATTAAGAGAAAATTAAATTAAGCGCACAACTTGCGCTTAATTAGCACTTAACTACTAATTATCTCTCGCTTAAAACTAATCACGGATTAACTTGGCAAACCTCTGGATTTGCCAGAAAACTGCCAGTTTAGTTGCAGTTTTCCAGATTTAGTGGAGTTTTTCTAGGTGAAACTCGCAGAAGTCATAACTAAGGCATTTTTCGATCAAATCCATCTCAGAAAGAGGCTATATTACCATTCTTGGCCATTCTGGACTCATTGGTGTGGGTTTCAGAAGTAATGGAGCACTTATAGATGGGATTTTTCTAGCTTGAAGTTTAAGGATGTCTAGGTCCACTAGAGGGTTAGGCCATATCTGCTTCACCTGGAGACCAATTGAAGAGAAAGAAAGAAGAGGCTAGATAGCCATTCTTGACCATTTTTAGTTCATTGGAGAAGGTTACAGGAGCAAAAGAGCATTGTAAACATGTCAATTTGACAATTTGAGAATAATATAGAGTCCTAAGCCATGGAAGTTGGACCAAGGAGATGTAGCCCACGAGGGGTGAACTCCTTCATTAAATACCTGTGTTAATGTTATGTATGGTGATTTTATGTACTTTATTTGATGTTCAGCTTTTATTTTTTATGTTAAAGTTCTCACTAAATTGACATGAAAAACAATCATGAGACTCAATGAATTGTAAGATAACTTAAACCATTAAACACATAAGAAGCGAGGATGTTTTAAATTTGAAAGGCGAATTAGTTGAGCATTACTAACATCCTCCATTCATATCACACTATCCCTTTTTTTCCTAATTTTTCACCTTCCCTTCCCACTACATCAAGCTAGGCTTTTCCTTGTTGACAAACGTCATGGAGGGTGAGAAGAGGGTCCATAAGGGAGGTCATAATTCTAGGTTTGATCCATCTAATTTACAGGAGATCAATGCTTCTCCTTATGTTAAGAAATATTTTGAAAACAGTGGTTGTCCAAAGTTTTGTGAGAGAATCCAGGAGGTAGGTTGTCATGCTCAATTGATAAGCCTTTTTTCCACCAGCTTCACGAGATATAAGGCAATCATAGTAGGTATTGAATTCACCATATCAGCAGATGATATTGCCTCAGCAACAGGTATCTCAAACAATGGAGAAATTTTTTCAAAGGGATGGACTTGGACACTGAGAACTATAAAACTTTCTTAAAACCTCATTGCAAAGATTCTCCTAAACACGTCTTTCCTTTCAGGCCTTTACTTGAAAATTATTCCCCTTTGATGAGGCTAATTATGAAGTATTTTACATGTGAAGGGAGATTCTCAAGATTGTACCAGTATCACATAAGGTTATTGATGCACTTCACTGCTACCAAACCACTCAATTTTCCTGATTATTTATTCGGAAGTTTGGTCAAATTGACATAAAAGGTACGAAGTAAAGGCAAATATCATCACATTAATTTGTTCCACCATGGTTTGGTCAAGCTTATAGTTTTGCATCAGCTCTCAGCAATCAATATGTCTTTGGAAACTTTCATGAAGACAGTTGCATTTGTGCCTACTACTAGTCCACCCATCATTCAAAACATACCATCAGCATCAGCACAACCAAAGGAGGTTGGCTCTTCAAGTAGAAAAGAAAAATTTACAAAGATGTTAAGGGAATAAATCACTCAGAACCATGAGAAGGGTAAAAGGATGGTTTTTCTCCTATGATCACTAAAGGTGTGCTTTCACCTAAAACTTCAATTGAGCAAAGAGAAACCATGGAGCAGCCACCTATGCATGAGAGTGTGTCACCATTTTTGTAGGATGATGAACAAGTGCCTATGGAGGTTGACATGGTAGATCAGGTGGAAGACAAATTATTTGAGGAGATAATAAGAGAAAAGGATGTAGATATAGAAGACATAGAAGAGCTTAAGGATAGCCTCTCAAGGGAAAATTTCATGATAACCTTCCTATAGCAAGAAAAAATGCAATTGAAGATGAAAAAGCTACTCCAAAGAAAGCCAAAGGCAAATATTGAGGTACTGAAATATTGCAGAGCTTCCTCACACTCTTCCACAATGGGCACGGGAAATACGAGAACACAATTGACTCCTCTGGTCTTCAACTCACCTTAAAATCCCGACTTACAGTGATCTTGGAACAAACTGTCCTCAGACAGGCAGTCCAGCAGGCTTCAGTATTAATTCAAATAATATGTTACATACCACGTTATGCTTCAAAGTAGAGCCTTATTGTCTCCGATCTCTTAGAGCATGAATACAAACACTCTTTCACACAAACACTCAAAAGCACTCTCAAACACACGATAATCCTAACACAAACACACACACACTTATATAGAATATGAGAAGTAATGAGGGTCCTTGTCAAGCATTACTGGCCCAGACGGTGTCTGCTCAATATTCTCGAGTACAATAATTAAAGTAAAACACACTACCAAGGACCTTTCGGTTCTCGGTCACTGTCAAAATCATTATCATGGTCAGGTTCACTGATTTCGGATGAAGATGAGGGATCCTTTTGGTTTTCCCAAGAGATATGATTTATCCATTCCAAGTACTCAGATTCCCATTGATGATCTGGCTGGTCTTGAGCATCTTGATATAGGTCCACGAAAATGGTTGCTTTATCCTCGGATACCTTCTCTTTACCTTTCTCTGTAGCTGCTTTTCTTTTAGTGGACAATGTAGAAGATTCTTCTTTTCGTGGAGCTCGTGATGATTGTCCTATATCAAACTTCATCGTATCTGTCGTAACATAGAGATTCTTCTGTGGAAAGATATATTTATCATCAGATTTCTGCCACCTGTTGGCATACGCCATTGGGTCTATCTCTATGTATAGGAAAGAATCTTTCTTGCTTCTACGGAATTCAGGTATTGATAGGACTGGCATCTCCACTCTGTCCAATAATTCCCACTTGAAAATTTGAATCATGTTGACAGAGCGTTCTATTGCACATTGGATCCAGTGTTTGCATGTATGATTGATGTTTGTCTTTTGTTGCCATCCTAACTCAAAAATCATGGACAAACATACTTTATTTGATAAAAATAAACTTATCAAAGATATGACATCATCAGTCCAATTTCCGGCCATAACAGTAATAGTAACCAATGCCTTCTGATTAATCAGCAATTTAATTATTTTTATCCTTCCTTGACAGTCTTCAAGTTTTTTAATCAGGGACAATTTGTCGGGCAGCTTGAGTTTATGAAACTCTTTCAACCAAAGAGTTAACTTCTTTATTTCTTCAGCATTGTCAGCTAACACAGATTTATCAATCCTTTTTGGTCCATAAATTTGTGCAAAAGGATTTGGAACAATAGGATTTCTAAATTCTATACTCTGATAATCCCATGGAGTAGAGAAGGTTCTCAAATACTGCAATGTTCTCATAACACATTGAGATGCTCTAATCTGTGGTTTCTTCTTGCAACAACCATCTCTGATTTCCCAATCAGCAAAAGGTTCAAACAATTCATACTGAGGGAAAGAATCTGTACCTGCAAAATTTTCATCATGTCTTTGTAGGAAGGCAGCGTCAATTTCTTCAAATAGATCAGGAATTCTTAAAGACTTCAAAAATCTTTGAACTCCTTCAGTCATGTTTATTTCATCTAAATCCAACATCTTGGCTGAATTATAAACTACAAAAGAGAAATCTACACCACCAATAATTTGGTAATAGTTCAAAGTCTGTAAGATTTTGATCATACCCGCAGTGTATGTCCTTGACCAGTAGTCATCCAAATTTTTAAAATAAAGTTTTACTTTCATATTGGGAAAAGGATAAAATTTTACCAGTTCTTCATCTAAACCCAATAAAATTCCAACATTCTTAGACTGCCATGCTTGACATCTTTGTATCCACTAATTTCTTCGTATTTGAAGTCCAACAATTTTCTTAATTTCTTCGGCCACATCATCAAGAACTAATTGAAGAATCTGAAACCTTTTGACAAAAGTTTCAAAATTATCATCTGCAGCAGTCTTACCTGGAAGAATAAAAAATTTAGTTCTTCTTACTCTACTATAAGCTTTGTTCATGTCTCTGGTAAGAGCATCAGCCAAATAGTTAGAAATACCTAGAACCCATTCAACATCAAAATCATACATCTGAAACCAAATCTTCCATGCCAATAATCTTCCTCTTGCGAGTTGTTTTGATATCTTTGCTGATAAGAAATACTTAAAATTCATAGAATCGGTTCTTATCAGAAATTTGGCAGGGGCTAAATATAACTCAAATTTTTTAATACCATTAAAAATGGCGAGAGTCTCTTTTTCAGCCATGAAATAATTTTTCTGGTGAGGCTGAAACTCACATGATGCATATGCACACAAAATTTATTCTCCTGTATCCTCCTTTTGTTCAAAAAGGATAGCGGCCCAAAAAGAATCAGAGGCATCGGTCTGAAGGATTAAAAATACGTTACTTGGAGGCTTAAGCTCTGGCAGATTTTTGCATTCATCTTTTAAAATTCTGAATGTTGCGGTGGCTTCTGGTGACCAACCAGAATTCAAATGCTGTCGAATTGGAGCATTCTTCTCAGAGAGGCGAGGAATGTATTTATGTACATAATTGAGCACGCCTAAAAATCGCTGGATCATCTTTGTATCTATTAGCTCATCAGGAAACTGGGAGAGCTTTGTGAGGACATGCGGCTGCATCTGAATTTTTCCATTAATAACATGAATTCCCAAAAAATCTATACTATCTTGAAAGAGAACCATTTTCTTTTCAGAAAGAACAATACCATGCTTTCTGGCTTCATCTAGAAATATCTGCAAATGCTTCATATGGTCTTCAAGATTTTGGCTATGAATCAATATATCATCAATATATACAACAATGAAATTATATTTACCAAAAAGAAAATCCATGCGCCTTTGAAAGAAGTCAGGCGCATTCTTCAAACCAAAAGGAACAACTTTCCACTGAAATAATCCTGCGGGACAAGTGAAAGTAGTCTTATGACGATCTTCTTCTTTGATTTGGATCTGGTAATAGCCAGACTTCATGTCGAATTTACTGAAGATCTTACTATGCTGAATCTTCTACATAATCGTTTCCTGGCGAGGTAAAGGATAATTGAAGCTCTTGGTGATAGCATTCAAAGGTTTATAATTTATCACCATTCTAGCTTTACCTCTTACTATTTCAGAATGATTTCTTCCCAGGAAAGCAGAACATGAATAATGAGAATTACTTGGTTCAATCAATTGAAGATTCAGAAGTTCTTCAGTCTGATTTCTAATTTCCTTTTCATCACTTGGAGTACAGGGTATAATTTTTCCTTTGACCCCATTGTCATGAAAAGTAATGATCTCTTGTTGGGAACTCTCTATACTCCAAAAAGCTTGAGGATTTTCAGAACAATTTTTTAACAATTCATCAAAAATAGCAACTTGTGCTGGAGACCAATCTGTATTTCGATTTGCTTTCTGCTTAGTTTTATTCTAACTCCTTTCTTCATAGATCTGTAGCACTTCTTGCCAATTGTTAGATTCATTTTGAGGTCTTCTGACACCTAGTTTATTTTGGCTATTTTCTCTTCGTGCTTCTGAATTAGCCATAGTTAATCTTGGGACTGAAATTGCCTTTTTCTTGATGTTGAAGATAACTTTATCTTCACTGATAGTAACTGGTAATACAAAATTGATAAAAGGAATTCCAAGAAACAAACTAGCAGATGTGTCATAATGCTGAACAACAGAAAACTTTACAATACTCCCCCCAATTTTTAAAGAAACATTGTCCACATAATGGGTGAGATTTACAGATCCACCAATGGTCTCAGAAATAAGGATGTTCTGCAAAGGTTTCCATAAACCTTTGAATAAAGAAGGGTGATCTAAATTATTAGAACCGTCGGTGTCGATAAAGGCATCGACATTAATCCACTCACCTTTGACTTGAAATTCAACGGGAATGTACAAAAGATTGTTAGTTTTAACAATATTTTTGATGAATGAACTTTCTTCAGTATTAACAGATGTCGGGGTTGGTAAAGATGAGGACTGAGAAACTGTCTTCGGATAAGGACAGAAAGAATTCAAAGTGGGTAATGGAGACAAGGAATTTAAAACAGGAGCTAAATTCTTTTCACCAATATCTGTAGAAATAGAGAGCGAGGGAACAACAGAGACAGTACCATCTGAAAGAGATTCAGATGTTTCATCAGTATAATCATCAGAACTAAACTCATCACTGTAATGCAATTCATTGTCTTCATATCATTCAGTATCATCATAGCATCGATTCATTTTTTGACAGGTATCTAGAACGGACTCAGAATCAGAGAGGGAAGCATCAGTTAGAATATATACATCTGATACTTCATCTTGAGAGTCAACAAGTGACCAGTTATCAATGAAATCATCAATCTCAATGCAATCTTTTAACTTATTAGATGAACTCTTGGGACATTTGCGGGCAAAGTGTCCTTCTTGCTTGCAGATGAAACATGCATTGTCCTTTCGTGGTTGCCTGCGTTTTTTCAAATATTTAAATTTTCGGAAAGGCCTTCTGGGGTTGGCTACTCTTTTGGGCTTGAATTTTCCATACATTTTTTATTTTCTTTTCTTCAATGGAGTCCATGGCAAAACAGAACGACAAACATCAAGACCGGGAGAAAACTCTTGAGCTTTCTTTTTCCAACAGAGATATTTGACTTTTTCTTGGCATCTAAACAAAAGATCTATCCAGTAGGTTTGTTCAATCTTCTTTCCTTGGACTTCAAGATCTTTCATAATTAAATCTCCTAGATTACCAGGTAGCTTAGACAAAAATGAAATTTTCTGAACAGAATCATTAGTCAGATTGGCTTTATAAATTTTTTTCATGTAATCATTTCCAAACTGATCTAGGAACTTAATATCTTTTAGTTCTATCCTTGCTAAGTCTGTGATGATCTGTTTCTTTTCATCTACCGGTTCTGGAACAAACTGGGTTTTGAGTAGCAGTTCTAAAGTGGCTAGGCCTGAGGTAGCAACATTCATTCTTTCTTCTTCTGGTGGTCCCATCCACCAGTCATAGACAATGCCAGCCATGCATTTTTCAGCAAGGGAAAAAATAGAAATTTTATCTAACTTAGAAACAACTTGCATTTGATAAAGGGCACCAATCCATACTCTTATGGATTCAGTTGGATTTTATGATTTATTTAAATCTAGAACATAACCAGTGGAATTGGTAGCAAACAAATCTTCTTCGACCCGTGGGTACTTTGGGATTTCTTTAAAGACATGAGCTTTTTGGAGAGAAGGTAAAATAAAAGATGGAAACTTGGAGGCAGCATTTTCTAGAGTAGCAATTTCACTCTTTGGTTTCTGAAAGTTTAAAGGCTGAATTGGCTCTAGTTTTCTTTCAGAAGCTTGAGCACTAGATTCTACTCCACTTTCTTCTTGCTTTTCATCTGCATCCCAATAGTTAGGAGTATCCATGGAAATAGAGAATGTGGGAGCTTTATTTTCTCTACGTTTCCTTTCTTTTTTCTTCTTCTCGTTTGCTTCTCTTCTGTGCTTTTATTCTTGTTTTTCATCATGGAGAAGCTTAAGATTTTGGAGAATTAGCTCAGTCTGAGAGCCAAGGTCATCTAGAACATCTTCGGCATGTGCACACCAAGTAGTAAGATAATTACCTATCTGGTAGGTCTGATCTAATTCATTGGTATTAGTGGCATTACGCTCGATCAGGGGAGCACAGTCAGCTCCAGTGGTCAGCTGTTTAGACATAGAAGAGGTGGTGCAAAATTTTGTCTTGGGAGGCCATTTCCCACCTTTGAAAAAACGACGATTAGCATATTGCCATTCTTCAATAGGAGCAAAAGGAACATGAGAAATATGGTGCATTTTATTTACAGCAAGAAAAGTTTTAGACTTTGGTATATACAACTCATTGGAGTCTAGAACAGGTTCAGATTGAAATACTTCTATAATAGGAGGCATATCAACTCTTCTAGAGGAAGAGGCTTCATTGGTAGAAACAGGAACAACATATCTACATGGTCTGACAAGAGGTCTAGGAATCTCTGGTTTAGGCGGAATAAGCTTAACTCTACCATCAGAGATAGCAATGCGTTTGATTTTAGACTCTGGCTTCTTGTCATCGGCAATAGACTTATATTGGAAATACCAATTATTAGAAAGTTCAGTGGGATCATAAAGAACACCTTCAACTTGGGCATTGGAAATACCAACAGTCACACAGTCTTTTAAGATGGGTTGTTTTAACTTTGGATGAGCAGTATTAGTCAACTGGAAGGAAGTTTGAACTAATAAAGAAAGATAATCACTGTCTTCTGCCATTTGGAGACCTTGAACTCCAACCATCAATTTCCAACAGTCTTTCAAATGAACATCCGTCAGGCTTATAGAATAATCAGCGAAAATAGTACCATATTGACAGCCTGTTGACAGATTACCCATAATGGTTCCTATTCGGGCATGGTCATAACTCTGATGTCGGGTATCAAAAACTTCAGCAATACAAGGAGTGTTTAACCCATGACGGAATGAAGGAGCAAGACCAATATGAATACCCCCAAAATTAAGATATTTATACTCATTATCTTTGGCATACTGTTTAAATTTCTTAATCTCGTCGTCTACAAATAGATTCAAAGCTACTATTTGGACAGACGGACCAGAAATCTTAATAGTGACTTCTACTTCTTTCAAAAAATATTTTTTCTTAAAAACATAAGACAAGGGAAGTTTATAGACATCAGTCGCATGAAGCGATGGAGGATTCCCATTTTCAGGATTATCTACAGACTCATGAGTTTCATTCGGATCCTCAGACTCAACAATTCGAGATGCAACTTCATTAATAACCTTAAATCTATGGATGAGAAAGAGCGTAACAGATTTGCCATAACAGAATCGAGAACAGGGCTTTGATACCAAATAAGTTGATAGACTCAGTAACTTACTTGAATAACTGAAATATTGCAGAGCTTCCTCACACTCTTCCACAATGGGCACAGGAAATACAAGAACACACTCGAGTCCTCCGGTCTTCGACTCGCCTTAAAATCTCGACTTACAGTGATCTTGGAACAAACTGTCCTCAGACAGGCGGCCCAGACAAAGGTAAAGGAAAAGAGTTGGTAGATGTCTATCAGTTGGAAGACATAAAGACTAAAATAAATCCAAGGGGGCCAAGAATAAGAGGATTAAACAGGAAAAAATAACAAGAAAAAGAATCATCTCCTCCATTAGTTCAGTTAACCTTAGATGAGTTGATCACTGCTGATATTGAGCAAGACAAAGTGTTATGGCTTGAAAGGGTAAATGTGCATCTTGAGAAGCTTTTGAAGAAGGTAGAAAGGAACAATAACCTCTAAACACACACGCTGAAACACTATTTCACTAGGAACCAAATTTTCAAAGTCAGGGTGAAGAATTTGAAGAAAAAACGTAAAGAAACCCTAATTAATCTAAAGGAGAAAGAAAACTTGGATTTGCTAATTGAGGCATCCCTGGCTATATATTTCATCATTCAAAGATGACATGGACAAAAATTCTGCAATTCCATGGACCAATATGCCAAGGTATATTTGAGATTTTTTGGAAAATCTGGAAATTTCATCTTTACAGAAGTGTCACGCAGTGGCGCAACGCTTTTCATCAGAGCCTCCAAATGAGGATTTTTATACATGGTTAGATTTCTCTTAAAATCTAATTTTCATATATGGTCTCAAGTTTTCATGACACCCCCATCTTTAGAGAAAAACCCAAAAAAACACCCTATTTTTCGTGCTTTTTCCATTGTTTTAGCCTGTGCACGGCACTTCTGGAGTAATCTTGGGAAAATGGATTTTTGAAGGCCTTGGAGAATTTATTTTCTTAGTTTCAAAGTTTTTTTGGATAGAGGAAATCCAGGGCTACCTAGCCCAATATTCAGATCATCAAGAGGATGCCTTAAATCCACCTAAAATTTCCCTCAAATTGGCGTGATTCTTCTATAAGTGGATTATTTATGGACATGTGTCGATGCAAATTGGTCCAAATTTAGAGGTCACAACTATCCTATGAGGTGTTTTGTGGATAAGAGAGTTTTTTTTTTTCTCCTAATTGTTGAGGAATCATGTAATTACTCAAGGAAACAAAGACTCCTAGTTATTAGCTAAATTTAGGGGGATTGTTTCTAACTTCCCTAAATTATAGGTAATGACTCATTAGGTGCAATTATGATGTATTTTGGATCAGGTTTCGACCCAATGAGGTTGAATCCTCTCTATTTTCTATATGTAGTCCAAATCAAGTCATTTTAGAGGTTGGATATTTATTATTTGCAGTGTGGAGCTTATGTACAAACTTTTTCAATCAAATCGAAGACATGTTGTAGCTATAATTTTGGGACTCCAGTAGTATGCTTATTATCCTTGTTTTTTCTCAGTAACAAGATCAAGATGAATGTTTATGCTTTCTTTCCATCACATTTATGCTTCTATATGATGATATTATGAGTCTATGAACAGAATTATTTCTTTTTGTGCTATGTTTTATAATATTTTCGTAAAAAAAAATTTACCTCTTATGATCAATGAATTCATGTAATATGCTCATTCTGACTCTCTCTCTCTCTTTTCAAACCCTATACCGCAATGGAAATTTAAGTATGTTTCTAAGTATACCTGCTTGGCCTCATCTTCATCTCTACAGTTGTACCTTTGAAATTAGTCCTAAAACCTAGACCTAGTTCCTTGACTGACATTCCTATCCAGCAAAAATAAAAATAAAAACCCTAATTCACTGAGCTTATATCTAGCCTAAGATCATTACATTTCTAGTCACCTCATTGAATGTAAAAGTGACATTGATAGAGCCCTCTTTGGTTTGGTAGGGCTAGCTACCAAATCTAAAGATTGGTTCGAGGTTACCTCCTTTAGTCTCCATTCTTAGCCTTGGGAAATGGAGGGAGTGATAACAACATAAAAAAAACCACCTTTTAATTGAAAATTTTCTTCAAACATTTTTCACATGAGAATAATCAAAATTTAGAATAGATTTATAATTTAAGTCATACAAGTCAACTACATATATATAAAAGGTTACCTTACAAACATCCACAGCAACAAAAAAATTCCAAACTTATATTTTAATGTCATTTATATTTATAATTATGAGAAATATGTTGGAATCACGATTGTCGTCACACCAAAACCCGTAAGTGTTAGTAAACGAAATCATCTCCATAGTTAACAGGTCCTCTAGAGTCAGTTAAGTACATATTGCAAAACACACAGGGATATTTGTATTATCCAATGCCCAACAATCTCCCCCACAACGTGAGTTGGGTTTGTTTCAAACTCAATAATTTTGGCTCTAATACCACTTGTTTGAAATACTAAGAGGGGAGTGAATCAATATTTCATCCAAATGCTATTTTTTTCTAGTTAAAATTCTTTTAGAAATGAGAATCATAAGCAATGTCGGGAGACAAAAATTAAAAAATAAAATTAAAAATAAAAGAAAAATTATTATTTTAATAATTTTAGCTCCAAATACAATAATGAGGACATCAATCCTCCTTTATGGATTCGGGCTCAAAATTTTCAAATAAGAACACCGATCCCTTTCAAAAACTAAGGCACCAACTTAGTAACCAGGACGCAAATCCTCTTGAACAAGCCCGGGTACCAACCTCGAAGAAATGAGGACACCCATCCTCTTAGGCACCAACCTTTTCAAATTGTTCCAAAAACTTCTCAAAAACTTGTTCAATATAAGTTCCAATCCTTATTCAAAACTACTCCAAAATATATTTCAATATAGTTCAATATAGGAAACAAAGTATGCTCCAAATCTTCTACAAGATAGGCATCAAAGTCTACTCCAAAACTTGTGCAAGATAGGCATCAAAGTCTACACCAAAAATTTTGCAAGATAGGAATCAAAGTATGCTACAAAAATACTACAACATATCAAAATTTTCTATAAAATTGGCTCTAAGATATGCCAAGATTGGTTGCAAGAAATTTTTAATAGTGGTTGATGCAAGGTCGAATATAGGCTCGGTTTAGGGACAAAAATTTGGGCTAAACTGAGGCTCAAATAGGATTTGAACATAGGCTTACATAGAGGTCAAACTGAGGCTCACACAGAAGTTGAACTAACGCTTACACAAAGGTCAAATTGAGCCTATCTCAGGGCCAAAATTAGGTTATCTGCGGTTGATTGAAGATCCAAAATAGAGGGTATAATATTTTGGTGTCATGGTCGATATTTGTCTAGATAGGCTAAGAGGGATGCTGCAAGGGACCGAAGTTTCTTCCAAGCTTCAGAGAATGCTTCAAAGAATAATCAAAATAAAACTCTAGAAAATACTTGACCAGTACAAAGAAAACTTTTGGACATTACTCCTTTACTCAGCTCCTTGGTTCATGAATTATGAACTGTTCTCCATTGTTGCTTCACAGGTCGATATAATCCTTAAATACTTGACCAAATGTGTTGGTTGAATGGGAGATGGATGGCCTATTTATAGGCCTTGTTGACCCCCAAAGAGGATTGAACTAACACAATTAGGGTTGACCTATCCTATGGGAGGGTCAACATGACTAAGGCCACAAAAATTCAATTTTTTGTAGAAATTACACAAACAATATGTATTCCAATGGATTCTATCTGATCATGCAATATACTAGAGCAAGATACTAAATTATTCTACAATTAATTTTGCGGAAACAAACGTGATCGCACAATCACACCAAGTAAAAGAAAGAAGAAAATCAATCCACAACACAAATATTTTTCCTAGGGAAATCTTGCTACTCAAAACCCCTCTATCTATACTGTATAATGAACCAAGGAATCATGAAACAATACAATGCACTCTTCTCACAAGAGTCTGTTGCACTATCCTGACTATCTCACACTGATCCAAACAAAATCTGGCCAACACTTAGCCAATTCTCAGCCTGTCTTCAACCTACCTTGCTCACGCAATTCATGAGGAATGCAATCCCTAATTTTAGCCTTCCTTAACTGCGCAAACATCATGGGAAATCCTACAGTGTTTTAACTGCATCTGGGCAGTTTGCTAAAAATACAACTGATAGTCAACTTCCCTTTAACCTCTGTCTCAACTGGGTCTTCATAAGAACTGACATGCATGCAAGTATTAATAGTAAATCATTAGTCACTTGACAGATCACTTCATGTGAATTAAATCTGATTTAATTCACTTGACCTCTCACTAGTGCAACAATCACTTACAACTATTTAGACTGAGTTTAACTCACTTAACTGAGTTAATTGATTTCTCGTGCATTAAAATAATGCACTAACTACAACCTAAACTCTAAAACACATAGAAGCACTCTGCATGCCTCACCACCCACCCTCAACTCAAAATTCATCATGAGCTAACTGAGTCTATCACACTCAGTTAACTATTACAAGTGTTCATGAGATAAGATTACAATTTATTGTCCAATTTAATTAAGGGATAATTAAATGATACACATTTCCAATTTACTAAATAAATTGGCTTGCACACTAATGTATCACTTGGACCCATCACTGTGTGACCTGTGGTCCCACACTAGTGTGTGCAGTGTCATGTTGTTTCTGGATGCCAATTTCATTATTTCTTGTTGCAAATTTCAACACTCCCTCTCAATAAGAAATGAATCAATTTGTCTTGATCTGGTACCTTTGGAATGTTTTTGCATGCACACATGAAACTCTTGTATGCAACAGGAAACTATTTCATGCAACATGCAACTCTTTCATGCAACACTTCTCTAGTGGTGTTCACACATGCAACACTTCTCTAGTGTTGTTCGCACGTGCAACTATTGCATGCAACACTTTTGAAGCTGAATAGCGTCCAAATAACTGAATCAGTATAATGCATTTTTCATCAGAGTCTTATGACTTCTGCTAACCATTGCACATGTCTACTGGACTCTTTGCACTGTTGACATCTACATCCATGCACTCTTCACTGCTACCAACTCTAATATGCGCTCCAATATCCAACAATTTTCACTCTAATTTCTGTCTTTCTGACATCTGACTGCATCAATCTAATTGATCCTTCCTACAACTGCTATACTGTGGGCTCCTCATAGCCAGGTTCAATCCATAAGACACACCATCTCAATGAACCCTGCCAAATTTCTTCTTGGGATTAATTCTACACATCACCCCACCTCACACCTGGAGGTATAGTTGCATGTACTCCCTTTTCCCTTCTGGCTGGAAATTTCTCCCTCTTGGAGATCTCTGCCTGAGTGGACTCTTACACTTGGTCTCCTCTCTGTTTCTCCAATTGTGGCTACTCCACAACCTTTTGAGACTGCTTCTGAGGCTACATGTTGAGAGATAATTGCTCCCTCTCAACCACCAAGTCACTAACCACTTATTTGTTCCTCAAATATTTGCATACATCCTCAATCTTGAGAGCATACAGGTTATTGACTCTTACACTGATATTCTTCACTAGTCCTGTGGCTATGTTTTTAAGGAAAACTTTTCCTTTTCTAAACATTACTTCATAACCACGCTCTTCCAATACTTCTACGGAGACAAGATTCTTCCTTAGGCCTAGAACATGAAAAAAATTTGATATTCTGAGATAGGAGCCATTCTCCCTTTGAAAATTAATTGTACCTATCTTGGTAGCACTATACCTTTAGTCATCACCAAACTCTATGCTCTGTTGGAGGTCCTTATCCTCCAAGTCACTGAAGAGATCTCTATCCCCCGTCATATGGAACGAGGCACCGCTGTCTAAATACCACATGCAACCCATTATAGTGTTGGCCACACATGAAATGAGTGTAAAATCAAGCTTGAAATATGAAGCCAATTATTCACCTGCTACAACTGTAGCCTCCTTCTTGATTTTCTTCTGTGGAAAATTTATAGCATAGTGCCCATGCTTGTGATAGTGAAAGCATCTGATCTTGGAAAATTCTTTCTTGCCCACTTCGCCTTGGGATTTCTTTCCCTTGGCCTTCTTTGTTTTACTGGCCAAGGCACAATCTTCCTCGTCATTAGTCTTGGATGAGGATCCATCCCTAGTACTCCGCCTGAATTCTTCTTGTACCAAATCTGACCAAAGTCGCTCCCAATCTGGTAACTTCTCCCTCCCATTAACAGAGTCTTGGGAAGGCCTAGAAGTGCTAGGCTCTCCAATCCATCATCTTCTATGGTCACACCAACATTTCCAAGTTCATCTCAACATTGAGTGAACTTTTCCAAGTATGTTGGTATCGTCTCGCCCTCCTCCTTGATTTTCCTGAGCTTGTCCTTCAGCGCGAACTTCCATTGGTCGTTGTTGTTCTGAAACAGATCTATCAAGGGATTCAACATTGCATGTGGAGTCATTTTTCCATGGAAACTCGAGACAATGTGATCTCTAACTCCCTCTAATAAGATCCTCCTCACCCTTGCTACCTTCTTTTTCCAAGCATTAAGAAGAGCGGTGTCTGCTATTGCGGGCTTGGGAATATCATTATCAATGAATTATTTCAACCCGTTTTCCTCTAGAACTTCCTCCATTCTATATTTCCATGCAATATAATTATAACTTCCCTCGAGTGCCTATTCCAATCTAAAGCCATTGAAATCCATCTTGATCTGCTTTTCGCACCAGCAAAAGTATCTACAAGTTTGAATATTGTTCAACACAAACTCAATTTCTTCTCCAATATTGTGATTTCTGGCGCTCTGATACCATGTAGAAATTATACAAACAATATGTATTCCAATGGATTCAATTTGATCATGTAATATACTAGAGAAAGATATTGAAATTAATTATGTATAAACAAACACAATCGCACATTCACACCAAGTAAAATAAAGAAGCAAATCAATCCACAATACAGATATTTTCCTAGGGAAAGATTTTTTCTCAAAACCCCTCTATCTCTATTACATAATGAACTAAGGAATCATGAAACAATACAATTCACTCTTCTCACAAGAGTATGTTGCACTATCCTGACTGTCTCACACTGATCCAAACAAAATTGGGCCAACACTTAGCCAATTCTCAGCCTGTCTTCAGCATGCCTTGCTCACGCAATTCATGAGGAATGCAATCCCTATTCCTTAGGAAGTTCATCCTTCCTTAACTATGCAAACATCATGGGCAATCCAATGGTATTTTAACTGCATCTCGGCAGTTTTCTAAAAATACAATTGATAGTCAACTTCCCTTTAACCTCTATCTCAATTGTGTCTTTATCGGAACTGACATGCATGCAACTATTAATATTAAATCATCAGGCACTTCACAGATCATTACATGTCAATTAAATATGATTTAATTCACTTTACCTCTCACTAGTGCAACAATCAATTACAACTAGTTAGACTAACTTTAACTCACTTAACTGAGTTAACTGATTTCTCATGCATTAAACTAATGCACTAACTGCAACTTGAACTCTAAAACAAATAAAATCACTTTGCATGCCTCACCAACAACCCTCAACTCAAAATTCATGAGCTAACTGAGTCTATCACACTCACTTAACTATTACACATGTTTATGAGATAAGATTACAATTTATTGTCCAATTTAATTAAGGGATAATTAAATTAGACACATTTCCAATTTATTAAATAAATTGACTTGCACACTAATGTATCGCTTGGACCCATCACTGTGTGACCTGTGGTCCCACACTAGTGTGTGTGATTTCATGTTGTTTCTGGATGCCAATTTCACTGTTTCTTATTGAAAAATTCAACATTTTTTAACTTTTAAAATTCATATCTCCTTAATGGAGAGGAGTTAGGGGTGAGCCTCATAGTAGGGACTTTGTCCATACAAAAATCATGATCAAATTTACCTATCATGCCTAGAACATTGTAAACTATTATTATATATTCAGTCCAAATTATTTTCAAAACTTGGAGATCAATTTTTTTCTTCTATTAGTGGTTAAATATGGCTAGCACATTACAATCAACTCAACAATGTAATAAATTGTAGAAAAATCAACTAAACAATAATAAAACTCAGCCTAGATCCATTATAAATTTGGATCTTCCAATCACTGAGAGGGGTCATATTTCTTGAGGTGTAAAGTTCTTTAGAAGTGAAAAGAGATTTGATCCCTCTCGACACTTGGTAGATCCAAAATTAAGATCGATCTAGGCTAGTTAAATTTAAATATGGTTACATAATCATTATACTAATTTATATAGTAAAATGGATCTTAATTTATAGCTACTATTTATATTTTATATATTTTAATGTGACATGTATATTATGATTTTATTTTATATAAAAAATTGTTCGTAATTTTATTAATAAGAAGAAATTTACATATAACAAATTGAATTTTATTATTTTTATTATTAATTGAGCTAACATTTAAATGTTTATACTCATTTATGGACACTATAACATTTCCCTCATAATGGGTTCTATATTAATTTTAACCATTTATTGTTTCTTAAATTGAGCCGACATGTAAATGTTTACGAACAAACATTTACACCACTATAATGTCCCCCCCATATTGGGCTCTAAAGTACCTTTCGACATTGAAAAAAAAAATTGCAACATCATAAATTGAATTAAGTCCATTTACTATGTTTCTTATTATGCATGTCTTATTATTAATATTTTTTATTTAATGCTTCACTAACATTTCTGGATGACATCTCCCCATACTAGTTTGTAAAGCACTTCTAGGCATAATAACTATAAAATAATTTAATGATGTTATTGGAATTTCCTTATTATTTAAAATTAACTTAGTTGTATTGGTCACTATTGTTGGTTGAAGTGGGTCTGAAAAAAATATATAATATATGAAATTAATTTTTTTATTTTAATAATGGTTTTTTTTCTTTGCATCTAGCTAGACAATTTTGGGTGTGGTTGTGATTTTTCATTGTTTAAAATGCATTTTGAATGCATGAATGGGTTCAACACATTGAAAAATATATAAGGCACTTGGATTATACTAATCTATAGCTTAAATTTACAATTTCAACAAATCCTTGTCAAATTTCGAACATAATCCGTTAGAAAATATACCCAAAAAATAACCAAAACATCAAAAAGTTAAACTATCTTTTTAACACACACACACACACACACATATATATATAATTTTAGCCATAAAGTTTATAAACCATATAGCTTCTCTAGTTTTATTTTGTTTTATTTTAAAGGAAAGAAAGCCTAGGTTATAAAATTTAGTCTTCCCAGTGTAGTCAAATTCAAAGTCTTCTTTTCATTTAGAAGAACAACTTTGTAACCCCTCAACTTACATTGATTACAAATTCCGAGACTATCCCAGAATATAATGATGAGGGGAGAGGTTAATTGTTTAACCCCTGTCATGACCATTGGATTTCAAGATATTCTCGAAATCTGCAATCAACACAAGAACACCCCTTTGGAGGTAATATGTGTGTGTGAGAGAGAACATGTTTTTTAATTGCGTTGACAGACGCTCTCTAGCCCCATATGGAAGTGACCTTGTAATGTCCTATCCTGTTATGTTATGTAAACATTTTGACTTGGTACAATAATATAAAATTAATAATAATAATAATAATAATAGATTTAATAATTAAAATAAAATTGAGGTGAAATTGTCAATTTACCATTGGGCTCCAAGTTTGACAACCCATGGTTTTCCCAATGGTATATATATATATATATATATATATATATATATTCATATTCTACTAGCCTAAATCCATCTTAACTCATGATCTTTCAAACACTGAAAACGTTCAAACCTCTTTTAGAGTGAAAAGAAATTTGATTCCTCTCAACACTTTATCCCCCATTAAGATGGATTTAGGTTGGTATATATGTTTTTGACTTCAATTTGAGATATATAACTTTGGCAGAGAACAACTTTCCATAACTTATGTGTGTGTGAGAGAGACTTTAATTTGAGATTAAGAACTTGGGCGGGAACAACTTTTCACATCTTATTTATATATATAAATAAAACTTTTAAAGTGTTTTTTGTTTTTTTTATTTTTTTTAGATATTGATTGCTTCATTCCTAACATTAATTTGATATTGATAACTTGGGTAAAAGGAAAGAGATATTGTGCAATCATGTGAACATGCCATCATACTTCAAAATTGTTGACTTGAAGGAAATTTGGTCAATTTGGCCATCTTTGGTGTTACAAGTCCCATATATAAATAAGTGTCATGTGAATCATTGATATATTTATACCGAAAGGCATTCTCTTTGTTGGCTTGGGGTGAGAAACATTATTCACTCAAGCCAATGAGAAGCATTTCTTGTCGCCCTTCCAACCAATAAAATTTAGACATGTGGCACTTCCTCCAACAAATTAAAATCCTCCTTTTGGACTTGGCCCATCCAGAAAAATTTTCTAGACTTAACACCTGGAAAGTTTCTTTACCAGTTGTTGTGTGAAACTTCTGCAAATACATTTACGGTACTCATTTTTCCATACCCAACCCTTGACAGTACCCATTTTTCCATACCAGGAGACTTCAACACAGTCTGATGAAGGATAGATTTTTCCATGTCAATAACAGTTGGGAGACTTCAACGGAGTTCGAGGAGGGAGAGTTAAAGATAATGTGGTACTTCCATACGAGATTTCTCTGTGGCCATGCCTTTTCATGGCTCCCCTATCCTACTGCTATACCCTTCTCCTTCTGCCTCGGAAATCTAACCCCTTCGGCCATACTCCCCATTCATTTGCATTCACCTTCTCTATGACCTCTCACTTCGTTCCCCTGCTCATATATTCTGACGACCCTCTCCTGCCTTCTATTTGTTTCAGTACCTGCCAATCAGAATTACAGCCTCGATGACATGCCTACTTCCACCTTGCAGCCTCAACGACTTTCCGACTTCTAGCTTGAAGGACTTACGGTTACTTTGTCGAGTAAAAATAACGGGTAAGTTGCGACTTGTCTTCCTCTGCTAATAGCTATTTTATAGTGTTGGGACTTCTCTTCCTCTGCTTCGCATATCTGACTTAATTCTTCAACTGAAGGAATGAAGGAAAATTTTTTGTGTCCACTCACATAATATTTTCTATTATGCTTCTGACAAATCCTTCCAAAAGTTTGTTATTGATTTTCAGTTGTGTCACTTGTGTATGTAGGAATTTACACGGTAAGTTATGTAGATCAAGAACCAAAGGTCACCTCTCACAAACAGATCACAAATCAGTACACCAATATAATCACGTGGTTAAAACCCTCAAAGAGGGAAACAGTCCACAGCCTGAGCCAATGCAGCCACTTCAAGCAATTTATTAATATAAAAAGAAAAGTTACATATGTTTCTCTCATAAATGGTTACCGAAAAAATGACCCTCCATGCTCTTTAAATAGATATCATGGACCAATCGGGTATTAAGCCACGGATCAAGTGTCGTTAATACCGAGGTGAGAGATAATCGTCGGATCACTACAAATCGTGATCGTTGGATTATAAGTTACAAATGTACATGGTAAAGAAACACACTTTACCTAACTCTACACTAGAATAAGTTATTCTTAACTATTTCCTATGTGTCGGAATATCCTAACATCCCCCCTTAAGAACAAATTGGGATAGGATTGAAGGATTTACAAAGGTGACACAAAAGGAGCCTATTTCCTATGTCTCGAAATATCCTAACAGTCCCCCTTAAGAACAACTTGGGATAGGATTGAAGGATTTACAAAAGTGACACAATAGGAGATGGAAGGAGGCATTAGAACCTATCCCCCCTTAATGAAAACTTTCCTAAACTCCAAGCATGGATCGAAGTTTGGTAAACTTCACTTCTGTGAGAGCCTTCGTAAAGATATCGGCTACTTGATCAATGTTTGGACAGTACTCCACTTCAAGAATGTGATCATGGATGAGCTTTTTGATGAAGTGTATGTGGAGTTCAATGTGTTTCATACGCTAATGCTGAACTGGATCTTTACATAGCTAAATGGCACTTTGATTATCACACCAAAGTGTAGTTGGATGTTGCTGATGAAGACCAAATTCAGACAGGATCTGATGAAGCCACATGGCTTCCTTGTTGGCTTCAACTGTACCACGATACTCTGCTTCTACTAAAGAAAGAGAGATGGCACTTTTTTTCTTACAAGACCAAGTAATAGGTCTTTAACCAAGAGTGAATACATATCCTGCAGTAGACTTTCAATCATCAGGGTCACCAGCCCAATCAGAATCAGTGAAACCAATCAAAAATGGAGATGCTCCTGCACTGTAATGAATCTCGAACTAAATTTTACCTCGAATATATCGAAGTATTCTTTTAGCTGCTTTCCAGCGACTTTCATGAGGTTGGTGCATAAACCGAGCGACAAGACCAATGACAAAGGAAGGTCAGGACGGGAATGGGTTAGATACAAAAGTTTACCAACAAGTTGACGATATAAGGTAGCATCAACTTCAGGGGTAGTACAAGTGACTGAAAGCTTGAATCCAGACTGAAAGGGAGAAGGGGTTGGCTTACAGTCTTCCATGTGAAATTGGTGTAGAAGATCACATGCATACTTAGACTGAGAGAGGGTAATGCCTTCCTTGGATTGCAATACTTGAAGACCAAGGAAATAATGCAAGTGTCCTAAGTCTGTCATTTCAAACTTCTTTTTGAGGCTAGACTTCACATGGTTTATATGGTTTGGATCACTACCAGCAAGGATAATATCATCAACATAAAGAACAAGGATGGTGATGTACTTACCCACTTTCTTGGTGTAGACAGTGTTGTCAGAATGACACCTAGAAAAGCCATTATCTAATAGAAATCTATCCATTTTGGCATACCAAGCCCGAGGAGATTTTTTGAGACCATAGAGATACTTCCTAAGGTGACAAACAAGGCTAGAGTCGTTTTGGATAAAGCTAGGGGGTTGTTCCATGTATATTTCTTCATGTAAATCTCCATGTAAGAAGGCAGATTTAACATCCATCTGATGAACTTCCCATTTAAAGGAGGCAGCAAGGGAAAGAACAAGGCGGATAGAATTCATTTTGGCAATAGGGGAGAAGGTTTCAGTATAGTCAATGCCTTCAACTTGTGAAAATCCTTTAGCGACAAGACGAGCTTTATGTCTATCCACTTTTCCATCTGGTCCAAACTTTGTTTTGTAAACCCATCTGCATCTGACAAGTTTCTTCTTTTTGGAAGAGGAACAAGATCCCAAGTATCATTTTCCAATAAGGAACAATACTCTTCATTCATAGCTTCATCCCAATCTAGATGACCGGAGGCTTCTTCAAAGTTTTCTGGATAAGGATTTTCTAGAACTTGAGCCAATAAGGAAGAGGCTCTTTCGAACTGAGAGCATGTACGTCATCGATCGGCATGGTCACCTGCAAGAGAACCTACTGCATCCCGAGTAGAGCGGACCCATCTTGGAAGTGCTGGTGTATAAGGAACAATTTCAAGAGGTGCAGGAGGATTGTCATCCTCGTTGTCATCATCTGAACTAGAAGGGATGCTATTAAAAATAGAAGGGAGAGAGAGAAGTGGCACATATGTCGAATCAAGCTGCAAGCCAAAGGTGGCACACCCACCGAACTAGGCTCGCAGGCCGATATATTTTCATAAAATTTTACATCTCTTCTAATGATTATATTTTTGGATTTTGGTTGAAGAAGTCTATATCCTTTGACATCTTTAGAATATCCAACAAAAATGCATTTTTCACTCTTAGGTTCTAAGGCTTTATGTTTCACATCTGGAATATGGGCACAAGCATCACTTCCAAAAACACAAAAGTGACTTACATCTGGTTTGATTGAACTCCAAGCTTCTTCTAGAGTTATATTCTTTAAAAACTTAGTATGAGTATGATTTACTATGTATTGTTCACAGTTAATGGCTTCTGCCCAAAAATTGAGACCAAGTCCTTTAGATTGAAGCATACAATTAGCCATTTCTTTTAAGGTGCGATTCTTTCTTTCAGCTACACCATTTTGTTATGGAGTATATGGAATAGTATGTTGCAATTGAATGCCATGCTTAGTGCAAAATTTGATAAATTTATTGTTAACATATTCTCCTCCATTGTCTGATCTTAACTAAAGAATTTGATGTCCAGATTGTTTCTCAACAAAGGCCTTAAAGGCAAGGAACATGTTAAAAAATTCACTCTTGAGTTTTAAGAAGTATACCCAAGTGCGTCTGGAAAAATCATCAATGAAGGTTAAGAAGTACTTGCAACCAGAGAAAGAAACAACAGGAAGTGGACCACATAAATCACTGTGCACAAGCTACAAATGGGCTGAAGCGTGCCAAGAGGCACGTTTGTCAAAACTATCCCGATGATGTTTTCCAATTACACATCCAGAGCAAACACCATCTCAGCAAGATACCATAGGAAGACCCGTCACCATATTTTCCTTACATAGAGTTTGAAGAGAGCGATAGTTTAAGTGACCAAATCGCTCATGCCAAATTTTGCTCACTTCATCATTATGAGCAACAAAAACGAAAGGAAGACATGATGACCCAAAGTTGTAAAACTTATACAACCTTGTGGAATCATCAATAATTCCAGTAGCTAAAATATGTTTAGGCTCTTTGAGGTCCTTGATTACAACATCATGAGGTGAGAATTCTACTATTTTCCCTTCACCTGAATGATTTATCTGATAAACAAAGAGAAGGTTGCATGACAAGGTAGGAACACATAGTACATCATTAAACTAACCATTATCAAGATGAATGGTTCCAGATCCTACAACACTAAGAGATCTATCATCACCAACATAAATATGTTTGGTGTTACAATCATTTAAAGAAGAAAACATGGCTTTATTTTTTTCCATGTGATAAGAAGATCCAAAATTAATGAGCCACTCATGAGAATGAGAAGAGGAAGATACATTTAATGAATAACCAGATCTTGATGCTTGAAAACCACAAGCAGAAAGTTCCATTCCCTAAGATGAAGGTGAAGAGTGATCCAAATTGATGTTGTGCTTCTTCATTGCTTCTTCTAAGGCTTCCATTTTCTTAAAACATTTGGACTCTATATGGCCATCACGATTGCAAAAGTTGCAATGTCTATCTGTCTTCTTTCCTTTGTTTTTATATGCCTTGTCATTTTGGTGAGTTTATTTTTCAGTTTGCGGCTGAAATTTCTTAGGACCCTTGTTTGGTTTCAGACCATACTTTTTAGGACACTTCTTCTTTGGATTCTTTTGATGTGATTGATGTTGGGCTGCTAAGGCTTTCTTAGAAGCATTTCCGGAAGTGATAAGACCAAGGTGTAAGAGTTTTTCTTGTTCTCTTATCAAAGAATCACAAAAGGAATAAAAAGATGGATTATTGTAGGTAGTTCCTAAGGAAATGATGGCTTCTCTAGTGGAATGGAAGGCAGAAAAAAATACAGAGTATGTATGGCCAAGCTTAGAAAGAATGCAATAAATGAGGCTACCATCTTCCTTTTTGACATCACAACCTTCTAAAAGAATTCTAAGGGTCTTGAATTTGGACAAAAAATCCTCAATAGAGGAAAAATTATTGGTATCCAAAGTAAGCAACTCATTTTCAAGCTAATGGGCACTGATTTGATTTTGAATGCCAAAGAAAGTATTTAGCTTGTTCAGGGCTTCATGAGGGGTGTCAATGTCAAGGATATGAAATTGAAGATCTTGAGCAATGGACATTCTTATCAATCCTCGTGTTTGATCTTATTTATTTTCCCATTTAGGAACTTTATCATCATCAGAAGGTTTAGTTTCTAGCCCTGTGTCTATTCTATAAAGCCCTTTACTTCTAAGTATATCTACCATGTCAGGTAGCCATTGGAAATAATTGGTGTTGTTAAGAATAATCGAGCATGCACTTTCTATTTAAAAAAAACGAAGCTGAGAAAGCTAAAAATAACTGCTCCAATGGAAATATCTTGAAAAATTAAGCCGTTTCAAAAAAAACAGCTCGAAAAACGGATTCCAGATGAAGAAGTTATTCCTTTTGAAAAATCTGAGTTGTGGATGCCGAATAGTTACGGGAACGGGATGAAGTGCGGCTTTAAAAAAAAAAATCTGCCCCTTTTAAAAAAAAAAATTTACAAAAGACGCTTGAGAAGGAGACTTGAACCCAAGACCTCTATTATCATAAACTAACCCCTCACCAAGTGAGATAGTAAATGGATCACGTTATTGTTTGAAAGGAGAAAGGTTTTTTATTTTTTTATTTTTTTATTTTTTTAATTTTTTTTTAACTCTTCGATGAGCGTGCCTTTTCCTGCACAAAAAAACACAAAACCGAGCCAAGAAAAATGAAATGCAAAGCCTTATAGCATAATGTTAGATTTTCGGTTAGCCTTACCGGAAAATATCGAATTTTTCACTATTTCTGATTTCCCGAGATCGCACAAAGATGTGGAGAAAGAGCATACGTAGCGAAAAAAATCCCTTTTCTTGTTTCTGATTTGTCGAGATCGCACGCAACGAATAGAAAAGAGCATACACAGAGAAGAGGGTCTAGATTCGTCAAATAAATAAAATCTAAAAACTGAAAATAAAAAAAATGGAACCGAAATAAGCAGAACTATTAACAAATATAACTGCAAAACAGATGCTTTATACCTCTAGATCTAAACTGTCATAACTTGGGTAGCCGGAAACCTTTTCGCATGAAATGAAAGGTGTTTCTCACTGTAACAGACGCTACAGACACAACCGAGTAGTTCTCCAAGCTCAAAAATGTTCAAAAATAGTAGATCTACAAAATGGCATTCGCATGCAGTCAAACCGGCTTCAGATTTTTATCAACAACGGATGCGGCCCTAAAAATAACTCTAATACCATGTAGGAATTTACAGGGTAAGTTCCATAGATCAAGAACCAAAGGTCGATGCTCACAAACAGATCACAAATCATTACACCAGTATAATCACGTGATTAAAACCCTCAAAGGGGGAAACATTCCACGGCCTGATCCAACGCGACCACTTCAGGCAATTTATTAATATAAAAAGAAAAGTTACATATGTTTCTCTCATAAATGGTTATCGTAAAAATGACCCTCCATGCTCTTTAAATAGAGATCATGGACCAATTGGGTGTTAAGCCATGGATCAAGTTTCATTAATACCGAGGTGAGAGATAACCGTCAGACCACTACAAATCGTGACCGTCGGATTATAAGTTACAAATGTACATAGTAAAGAAACACACTTTACCTAACTCTACACTAGACTAATTTATTCTTAACTATTTCCTATGTGTCGGAATATCCTAACAGTATACAAGCATTAGCCAGTTTGGTCATTCACCAAAAATTCATTGAATCAAAATAGCACCTTCTTTTGACAAGATGTCAGCATGGCCATGGAGACATCGTTAACTCGCAATTCTCTTTATTTTCTTTTCATTGGTGCTGTCGACCTGCAACCAACCCTTCAGGTTATTTCACTTGATCAGATAATTTATGCTCGGAGTGCAATGCCTCGCTACCATGTCTCCCTTTCCGATGGTGCTCACAAGCATATCGTTCTTCTCCCTTCTTCGCATACTGGCCTTGCACAAAACGTTGACTTGCAAATAGGCTCCATTGTTCTCCTCAAAAGAATCTTGTGCACATATGTGAAAACATCCATGTACATTATGTACAAACCACCCCCCCCCTTCCTCCCTTTTATGATTCTCCTCTTATGTCTCTTTTTTATTTATTCTTCTCATTCCTAATGTTTTACTTCCTCTCTTCGCTAATACAATGCTCCTTCTTGCAGGTCGCTTTGAGTCTTGGAGTTCCAGATAGTCCAGTGTGTTGCACCACGGGTTGGTGACCCATCCCCTCTTATTCTCTCTACTAAACAGATGCTCCAAGCCACCTCGTCCTCCACTTCTGCCTCTCCCTTTTCATTTCCACCCTCCCTTAAAAATCACACGTTGTCCTCCCAAGACTCCACCCCAACATCTGCAATTTCTTTCCCTTTTAAATCACTCTCCCCTACCCGAAAATCTTGGTCCATATAGGGAAGACTTCTTTCAAAAACACCCCTTTGTGGATATAGCAATGCATGTGGCACTAGAAAATTGCTAGGGTTTGACCTTGTCGACCGCGACGATGATCAAATCCACGTTTTTTCCTTCAATGACTTCACAGAATCCCTACATGCTCTCATTCAATTTGGTCACATATACAATGTTGCGAATGGCACCGTAAAGGTTCCCAACCCTTCCTATAACCATCTAATATGCCCATTCGAAATCCTCCTCTTCTCTTCATCAACAGTGTCTCAACTCTTCAATGATGACCTTACATTACCTTATGATACCTTTCACTTCATTCCTATCAGTTCCCTCAAAATTTCTCCTCCTAACTCAATCGTTGATGTCATAGGTATTATCTCCTCGCTCTCTCCTACCTCTGTTGTTCGTAGATGCGATGGCTCTGAAACTCCAAAAAAAAAATCTCTTCGCGACATGTCTGGGAGCAACATCAATGTCACCATGTGGGGAGAACATTGCCATGTTGAAGGTCGTGAACTCTCTAAACTTCGCATGGCTCGTGGTGTTTCAGTACTTGCAATAAGGGGGGGAGAATCATCGAGTTCAATGGCCAAACTATTGGCACAATCCCTGCCACTTCCCTACGTATAAATCCAGATATTGTTGAAACGTGGCACCTTAAATAATGGTTTGACAAAGAAGGCATAAAATCTTCCTTGCCCTCGATCAGCCATACATACACTGGCACGAGCAAGAGGCCCCTCAATACAAAAATAATTTTCGACATTCTCTCAATGTCACCCGACAAAAAAACTCCATGGATTTCAGTCTGTGCTACTACTACCTCAATTAACATAAATTATTTCTACTTCCTTGTATGCCCCCTTACCATTGATAGGATGAAATGCATGAAAAAGGCTTTACGACAAGATAACAACATAGTGATGTTCAAAATGTGAAGGGTCCTTCATCGAGTGCAACTACCGCTACATGCTCCGGCTCCAGTTGCATGACCACACTGGCCACCTTGAAAATGTGGTTGCTTTCGACAAAACCATAACTGCACTTCTAGGCATCCCTGCAAAGGACCTTGCCTCCTCTCAACCGATCTTGGAGTTGTCCTGGATATATATAGAAAAATAAATGGATTTGAAGATAGACACCTTCAACTGTGTTGAACAGCTATGCCCAACTGTTATGCATGCAGAAAAACTCTCTTACGTTGATGCGTCGACTATCCTCCTACAAGCCCTGCAGCCCACTCCTGCGCCCCACCCCCCCCCCCGAACATAGTCTACCATCGGCTTTAGCCATGCATTTCCGCCTCTCACCCATTTTTCCCCTTCCTCTCGTTCCATACATCCTTTCCCCCTAACACCTTTATGTTGAAATGGCCATCCCCCCTCCCCCCACACACATCCTCCATTGCTTCCCATCGTTTCCCCTGCACTCTTCTTGAACCTCACTTTCTATTCATCGCTGATTTTGCATACAACTTTTTTAATCATTAATGGTTGATATCTATTGTGGGGGAACAATGTTGATGAACGATCCGTACCCCAAGGTCCCTCCACAGTGATGTAAGCAAGTCATCAAGTTAGCTCGATGACAGCTCATCTGCCGCGTCGCAAGCTCGGTGCTTTAGCGCTTTGCAAGTTAAAGTTTTTAAGTTGAGATGTGATTGTTCCATCGCACATCGCAATCACAAGTTTTAAATTTTTCCCGTATCGCACCGAGTTAAAAGTTAAAATCGCTGAAATGCGATTTACGATGAGGGCGCGGATGCGATGTGGTTTCGCAACCGAAACCTATAAAATTTCAAGTCCATATTTTTTTGTGTTTTGTATGCAGTTTTGTGTAGAAACAGAAGAATAGAGTGGAAGGACGATTTGGTTGTTATATGTTTGTTCCTGCATTGAATTTCATTAAATATTTAGGCTCCGCCATTTTGTATTAAAAGTATGTAATTTCATATGTTTATTTGAGATGAAGGAAAAGAAGATTTCGATTCCTCTCCTGTGTTCTCGCTTTTTGTCTGTCTGTAATTTTTATTTCCACAATATTGCATTGTCTGTGTTGCTGGAAATAACTCCCAAGCACCGCCATGAATTTACTATCAACAACCCACACTTTTAATTGAATTTTTTGTTGCAGGAAGGATAAGTCTAGGATCCAAATCCAAAGTTTTTTTTCTTTCTTTACACAATTTCCAGAAATGTTCAGAGCAGAGTACCTGATCCATTCTCTGCGTTAATTTCTTCACCCACCGCATAACTTACCATTTTCCCACAGCCGCAGCCCGCAAGTCTCAACCCTTACATTTTATCACATTAATGTAATGTTATTTCCCTGCTGATGTGATTTGGTGGGACCCAAACACTATGCCCAAACTCCATACAAACCTTCTATTTCCACCTTACCTTATGCATTTTCCATTTTTCAATTACCGTTGTTTACCGCACCGCAACCTGCACATCGCACATCTTAACTGTTACCCATTATGCTCCTCACCGAACCTTGTGATGTTGCAAAATGATATCACATCACAATCGCAACATTTTATGGTTTCCAGTTAATCACCTGCAAGCTATGTTATGTAATTCGTGATGCGATAGTGCCAATGCACAAGTCCCGCAAGTTATGTTATACGCATTGCGATGCGATAGTGCTATCGCACATTGCAATTGCAACATTTTAACTTTTCGTGCAATGCCTACAGGTTGTTTTCTTTATGGTGCGATCTGATCGTGTCATCACACATCACAGTGCGCAAAGCTCAATGGATAGCACCCAGGTTAAAGTTTGATATCGCCGAAATTCCATAAGGGTGCGAATGCGATGAGGTTTCAAAGCCGAAACCCACAGAATTTTAGGTCTGCCAATTTATGTGTTTTGTACGTTGTTTCATGTATAAACAGCATAACAGAGAATAAGGGTGTATGCAGCTCTGTGTGTTGTTAATGAAGAAATGGGCTTTCACGAGAAAAAGGACGATTCGTTGTTACTCGTCCAGATCCTCATTCAATTGCATTGAATTACAAGCTTCGGCCATTCTGTATAAGCTATGTAATTTCATATTTTTAGAGTGAGATGAATCGAATATAGAGAAGAGTTGAATAAATTGTAAAATTCCTCTCCTCTGCATTTTCTGTTTATCTGGCTGTGAATTTTTATTTCCATATTTATGGCATTCTCTGTGTTGAAAGGGGAATGCACTCCTCTATGTTTTATTTTATTCATAATTTCCAACATGCCTCTTGACATACGTTTCCTTATTTGCAATAGATATTCCAACCACACCAGAGAACAGTGTGCAAAGGGAACAACGACGATGCCACTATGCTGTTAACAAAGAAAGAATTAATGCACATCATCGCCTCCTCTTCGCCAATAGTCAAGCCAACCTTCACTCTCAATCCAACACAAACCAATCTCCCATTCCTTCCCATAATAGCCTCCTTCCCCTAAATTCCACCTAACCTTTCCTAGTTCCCCTTCCATCTCCACCCGCTAACCAAACCTTTCTAAACCCTTAAAATCCTTCACCTCTCACCTGCCTAGTACATGCACCCCCCCATCTGCCTCCCTTTCCACCTTCCCAACAATTTCTCCCCATCCATCTCCAACATGCACATCATTGCTTTCGCGCAAGGATCGATGCACTTTGTCCCATCCAAGTTTGCTCAAATTATCATGAAGCTTACCCATCCATGAAAACAAAAACAAATAATGGAATCATTTCTTGTACCCATTGTGTCGGGAAACAAACAACCCACCTTTTCTCCTCGAAAAACAACATGGACCCATGTAATCAACCACATGTCCTCTCCTACCTGACTCAAATTGAAGAGATGCTTATTTCTCGTGTCAACGTCCTTCTTCAAGTCACCCATGCACGTGGTGGCCAGCTCAAATATTATGGCCATACTATTAGCTTTCCTCAAGATATCACTAACATTTCCACCTCTCTTCCTCTCATGATTTGAGAACTAGACATCCTTCTTGTAAAAAAAACTAGTAATAACGAAAAATCTTATGAATTTTTTGTTAGTAGATCATGTGTTCATGCAGCTTTGAAATTCAAACTACAAAACGACCCATACTACAAAGATGTCCAGATTAACCAACTTTCACTCTCTGCTCTGCCTGTTGCACCTACCAACATTTCCAACATGCTACACCATATCAAAATGACTTCCATCCCACTCCAGGAGCCATTTCAGAAAATCCTAATTGTGAAATTCCACACCCATGCATGTCTGACCTCCACCCATCCTCCTTTGTTTCAACTGTACCAAACTCTCATTCAGAAATTGATGAAATACTTACCTACATAGAATCCTCCAATTCCACACCCACCCATTCACTTCAATGGCCCATCATTGGCCTCTCTCCAGTCAATGCATACAACACAGAGGGCATCTTCTCCATGGCCTTCCCCACCCTCTTCTCCACTGAGTCTGCCATGATTAACCAACCAAGAATCACAAAAGTGGATATGTAGGAATACGCTTTGCATCTAATCCACTACCATGACAACCATTTTGGCCAACATCCATGCTTTCGCTATTACCTGTACAACCTTATCATGTGCCATTGCAGCCAAGAAACTGCTTCTATCTTTATTAAAAGGGACCTTTCAAATACCCTTTCGCCAAAAATCGTTGACCTTCGCCACCACCTTCAAAAAATTCCACCTTCCACCATTCCATACCAGATTATGCATTTCGGCTCATCCTTACATGGGAGTTGTTCATTCTAGACCAGGGCTAGAGGGGAGCTTTCCAACATGATCATTCAACAAGGTACTCCTACCATATTCTTCACACTAAGTGCAGCTGATACCAAATGTCCTAACTTGCATAATTCCATGCCTTCCATCCCTCCATCCAATTCACATGATCAAACTCGATGGAGAATCCAAAACATTGTTGCACACCCACACTGTGCATCTCAATACATCCATTGCAGATTCACAATATTCTTAGAAGAGGTCCTACTTAAAGGATTCCTTGTAAAGGATTACTGGTGCAGGTATGCATATTATTCCTTTCTCATCTTTCCTTTCGTTACTTTCACATCGACCCATCCATATTACTTTTTCTCCCCTTTCCTTCTAAGGTATGAATGGCAACATCACAGCCCCGCACATATCCATGGTTTCTTGTGGCTTCCAAATGCACCTTCTATGGACACTCTTGACTGGACCAGCGCTACAGATGTCTGTGCGGCCAAAGAATTTTTTTGTACATACATCACTACTTGGAACCCTTGCCCCCTTCACAACCGGGCTCCTGGCATGAATAATTCATCTCTACGAGACCCATGCCTCCTTGCGACACATGAATTTTTTTGTGGCCAATCAAGTGCAATACTATGAACAACTTCTGAATATCATTCAAAGACACACAACTTTCCACTCCTCTACATGTTTTTGCAAGAGAAATAACGCTACAACTTGCCGCTATGTTTTTCCATGGGAGGTTCATGACACCTCCTCTCTTCACATTGATGCTATTGGCTGGAAATTGTACTCTCCTAGAAATGATGACAAACTAAATGTGCACAACGCTCATCTTCTTGCAATATGGAGGGCCAACATTGACTTTCAACCAGTTATCTCACACCATGCTGTGCTAAACTACATTTCAAAGTATGCATCGAAAGTAGAGGAAAATTCTGAAAGCTACTACCAAATGCTCTCCCGTCTATCGCAATGTCTCCCCCCCCCCCCCCCAATGCTCCTAATCTGGCTATTTTCCGCAAAGTCCTAACTGAAATGGTCGTTGATCGAGAGATTGGAGACAAGAAACATGCCACATGCTACAAAAACTCCCACTAAAAAAGTGCATTCATTCTTTTGTCTCCCTCAATGTAAAAAAACAAGTATTCAAATGTGTTTCACAAGAACTGCATGGTCATCTTCCATCAACACCTTTCATCGCCTCCTACATGCAAATACCACCTGCACTTGCGGGATTGCCTCTTATTGAAGTCGCATGCTCTTGGTCCTTCTCCTCCCATCGGAAAACATCTCCATGGAAACACATATTACCTCCCATGGTCGTCCGCGTCCTTCCTCGTTACACCTCCATTCCATCGAAAGAATCGGCATCCTATGTAGACTTCTGTTGGAGCGAACTCCTTTTGTACTGCCCTTTTTGTAGACTCCCTGACAACATTGGTACATCCAACATGGCCATTGTTGCACATTGGGAACAAAATAGACACACGTATCAGGCTTGGCATGTTCACCGCGCCTCGTCCACCCCAGATATTTCCAACTCTGGTTCTTCATCGCTTGATGACCCTCCCCATGCCCCCACCATAGAGATGGATGAATGTAAATTTCTCTCTCAACTCCACCCAGGTAACAACATCCTCCTCAATGAGCTTGAAATGCTTGTCCATCGTGACTTTGATGCAAACAATAATTGGGACCAGTCTATCATCCATTCACACTTGCAAGAAAAAGCCATCTGCTTCATCGACTTGAACCGCTCCTCCACAAGAATCCTGCAAATCCCAGCTCCATGCTCACATTCCATTTCCTTCATGTCCCCAAGTCAAATGATTGCATTCAATATTATTTTCTCCCATTTCCTCAACAACGCCACCACGACAGTTTTAAGACTGATAATCCAAGGCATTGTTGGCACCGACAAGTCGTTCCTAATTGAGTGCCTCAAAAATTCCTTCCTTGACAAGTACACCAATGGAGAAAACCCCCTCCTCATGCTTGCTCCAACCAGTGTTGCAGCATTCCACATTAATGCCATGACGATCCAATTTTCTCTTCGCATCCCTGTATCCTCTATGGAACCTTTAGAATTTCAATCCCTCCTGAACCTTCAAGAACAAATTTGGCATGTGAAATATATTCTAATTGATGAAATGAGCTTCATTGGTCCTAAATTGCTTTCTCAAATCGATGATCGCTTGCATGAGGCATTCCCGTCAAATAGAAACAACCTATTTGGTGGATGTTCTATAAACCTTGTGGGGGACCTTAGCCAACTTCCACCTGTCAAAGACACAACAATGTATGTGGCTCTTCTCGTGGCACTGCACTATGGAAAATATTTGATATTGTGATTACGCTTTCAACAGTGTCTCAACAACAAGGAACAAGCCTTGCTCAAATTTACTTTTTCCAACTCCTCTCCAACCTTCACTTGTGACACCCACTATTGATGATTGGAAGCTTCTTATGACACGTTCAAAAAAAAACCTTCCTGAAGCTTAAATCTATTCATTCTCCAATTAAATGCATCTCTATGCAAAAAATGAGGTTGTTTCCCTACACAATAAGTCCATTTCAAAAACATTAAACCAGCCAGTTTTCCATTTTTATGTTGTCCAAAGGAGACAACTCCCCACAAAGAAACTGGAAGATGATCAACTAGCTATGAAAATATTCCAATGTGTCGGATAATGTTTCGTTCTCACCAGCAACTTGTGGGTTGAGGATGGCCTTGATAATGGTTCGCTTGGCACCATTCGTACAATCGTATATGCACCAGGCACTAAACCCCCCGAACTCCCATCATTTTTTGTTGTTGAAGTTCTTCACTACAAGGGTCCACCATGGAATCCTTCAAATCAAAATTTTGTGCCAATCCCCCCCCATAACAAGTGGTTCACGAACACAAGTGTCACTCCGCATGGAATGGGGCTTAACAATCCATAAATTGCAAG
Organism: Pinus albicaulis; assembly: GCA_034641835.2. Classification (NCBI taxonomy): domain Eukaryota; kingdom Viridiplantae; phylum Streptophyta; class Pinopsida; order Pinales; family Pinaceae; genus Pinus; species Pinus albicaulis. The sequence goes on along the minus strand of CM076574.1, from coordinate 336,500,206 downwards.
GCATGACACTAGGTAAGGCAACAATCGACATCGGCAACATTTATCGACAAGGCCTAACTTTCACAAACGTATCAAGAGTTCAGTCGTTGAATGATCTTTGCATCTCCCCTGCTTTCTCCTTCACACGCGAATGCAGGAGAACCAGGAGAACCATTTCGTCATACGCAGGAAAAAATAAGAGACGTACCTTGCCTCCAAATCTATTACTCAAACTCCCTTAATACCTTCTCCTATTGGTACCTTCCCTTCACTTGCATTCCACTTTTACATCTTCCATCTTCTCTCTCATCTTAACACCTTGAAATTTTCCTGCTTAATTTACGTTTTCAATTTCCAATATGATTTCACTTCAAAATGGTTGCTATTGTTTCTTTATTTTTGTGCTTTCCCATATGATTATTTATTTTTTACATGTTCACTTACATGCTTTTCCTTTCCTTGCAGAAAAATATGGATCGCAAATATATTTCACAAGTCCACAAATTTTGCCAAGAAATCAAATTTTGCCTTTATACCGGTTGTGCCCAACGCTACAACTACTTCAAAGGATTGAAAATTTCATGCATCTCCTCATCCATGTATATGAAAGGGATTCACACAGACAACTCCCAACATATTATCTTGATTGCGTCCCAACTCTAGACGTCAATTGGTGTTCTCGATGTCGTGCAACACCTTTTGTTTACAACTAGGACTACCCCCTTCTATGAAACCATCGACATGCACTATGCTAGATAGAATGCATGATTTCTTTTGGCCAATACACCACATCTTATTCTTCAAAAGGAAAAATACATCTTATTTTGTCAACTTTAACTTGCTATAAAGTAATGTATATAGAAAAAAAATTCCATTCTTCCATGCACAATCAAGCTACTATGATGTTACTTGTTCCTTCACTTCTTTCCAAATGGGTTTTCTACTATATTCAACAATATGGTATTTTTTCATTCTTCCTAATGTAAAACAAAAAATTATACAGTACAAGTCCTTCATACCCTTCCTCCTTGTTTCTTTTCCAAATGCCTTTTCACTCTTTAACCTTTTCTTGAAATGTGTTCGTTGCAAACAATAATGTGATTCTATGTTGCATTCAAACATGTCATGGTTACATGCTACATTGTTATGAATACTTTCCTGAGGTCCCTTATATGTACTGTGTTGATTACAAATCCCTTTTTTTGTATTCCCCAGCCATTGTCGACCTGCTTTGCACTTTCCCCTCCAACTATCGAGATGCATTGAACTTTGCATTTTTATGTAACTATTGACTATGACATGGTCTTACATTTAAAATTTTCAATTCTTGGCAATGCCCAAACATACAAAAAAACAAAGAATATTCTCCATGTTGAACATTATGAATAAAGTAGTGGTAATGGTGTTGTTTGGTTCCTAATCTTGCCAACATTTATTTAAAGACATCTTCGTTAAATAATGATAATGACTCTTTTATATTCCACTTAGGTTGAGTTTAAATGGGATCGGATTCAATTTTTAATGGAAGAATGATCAATCTACCTGTATAATGTTATCATCAGCATTTATGGGGAGTCTAGGCACTCCATAGCACAATTTTTACCCTTCATTAGAATTTTCCATCCTCAACATCTCTGGTCAAATTTAAACCAATACCTTCAATAACCTTATATGGACTAATTGATACTCTTCATGTTATTTGATTTCCTTTCTTCAAGCATAATAAAATGAATTTAAAATTTTAAAATTTATAGATATTTAAAAATATCGAATATGACACATGTGATTCCCCAGAACCGATTTGTTCTTGGAATGTAGAACGAACAAAATTTCTTAGTGGAATCTTGATTCTTCATTCTTTGTTTATTTGTGGTCGCAGATATTACTATTTTGATTAATCAATATAACTTAATAAATCACTCATATAAGTTAATCATTCAACAGAGCTGACATAATCATCATACAAATGTATACTACACATACCATGAAACTATTAGCAACAAATGCATAACAATACGCATAATGAATTTCTTTAGGAAATCCATTGGGAACTTCCCCTTACCCTAAGGTTGGCACCCAAGGTGAAATAGATTCATTAGGGCTCAAGGCTAGGTCAGTAATCAAAAATAGCTCATGAAGAAAGCAAGTATTGAACGCAAACAAAGGAAGGTAAAAAATTTCCTCTCAACTAGTCAAACAACACCCATTTGGCATGTTTGTATGGGAGTGTGCACACACATATATAATCATGGTCTCATTCTCATATATGGGCTAGAAGGTGGGAACTCACAAAGAGCCTCAATCAAAATCATCTCATAAAAAGTGAGAGTGAGCATGTCACAAGAAATACTCAAACCTAGATGGCAAGGTATCAAATTCTCATCTCCACCACTTAAGTTAGACCCCAATGACAATTAGATATGCATAATATTACAATAACTTACAATAGCTTCTATTGCAATCCAAAAATTACAATAAATTATTATAATTTTCAATTAACAATTTAAATTTTAAATAAATATTTGTTTTCATTATATTTCATCAATTATATCATGTGAAAAAAAAAAATATTTACTTTTACACCTAAGTCATCTAACATGGGGACACGAGACACAGTGGACACGCAGATTCGAGTGTCGAACATAGACACGATGACCCCCCAGAACAGGACACGTCTGGACACGTTATATATATATTAAAAGTTAGATATTTCTTACACAAATTCATTGATTCCAACATAGATCTTCATCTAGATGTAAGTTTTACAAAGATACATCGTATAATCATACAAATTAATAGACGTATTCATCAATGATCCAATAGGATAAAGAGAAGATACTGTAGTTTTCTCTTTAAGTCATAAAAATAAAAATGTGTTACATAGGACAATGACAATGGAAAATATAAATAGAAAATACAAAACAACTAACAGTCTACAAGACTACAAGCTTCAAGGCAGTGCCGCAGTCGGTAGCTCATGAGTCATCAATCCTCATCATCATAATCAGCATCATTGTCCTCATCATGATCATCGTGCTCACCATTGATCTCCTCTGTTGCATCCTCCTCCTCTGTATCCAATGTCATCTCTGCATCTATTGATGTGGAGGATGACCCATCTACTGTATCATCATCATCAAATGTGACAGGCTCTAGCACTGGCTCATTGAGATCCAAGTTTTCCAATGCCAACTCAACATTGTTTTCTAGACCCATATCATCAGGAAATGCATCCCACATATTTTTCTTTCCCTTCATCCAATCCTCCCTCTTCCTATAAATAAGATGAAGGTTGGTGTTCACATACACCATTGTCTCTGCCCTAGACTGCTCAAGCCTGCTCTTCTTGACACTATACAAATTCCCATATGTGCTCCAATTCCTCTCACAACAAGAGGATGAACTCACCTGAGAGAGGAGCCTCATGGCTAACTGTTGTAGAGGAGGGCTTGTTGCCCCATGATTTTCCCACCAAGAATAGGGCTTCTTAGCCCCCTCTCTCTAATCACATCATAGCCTACAAATCACCCAGTGCCAGTGGAAAACTCTACAAAGGCATCCTCCACCTCATCAAGGGATGCCCTAGACTGAAAAATCCTCCTGAATGCATCTTTCCTCCCCTGTGAGACTTCACCATCCATGTGAGGAGGGAATCTGCAAGAAGTTCCACCATTCAGCCACTCATGGTTGTAGTATTTTGGGTTCAAGGGGTGAGCCAAACAATGTAAAGGTGTGCAATTATTGTCCCATTTGCTGACAAGAATATCATGTATGCTGGTGAAGAAGGCCTCTGGTGATGTCTCATACTCAGGGCACTGACTATGTAAAATAATGTTCCTCACAGACTCAATCACGGAATCCCATCCCTCATAAACCTCTCCTAGGATGGGTTGGTATGTATCTACAAATCGAAGCAAGGAACTGATAGGTTCCATGATTTGAATAAGTATATCTACCCTCTCCCACAAGGCATCATCCAACACTATGTCCTTCACTCTTTTTGAGTTTGCTTTATCTATCTTTCTCGAAAAAGACCAAAACTCTGAAATAACCATGGCCCCAAGAGTGATCTTGACCTCCCTCAACCTCTTCAACATGATGAATTAAGAGGCAAACTTTGTATCCACAATCTTCAACAATGATATATTGGTGTACTCCTTGTATATAGTGAGGTAATTTGTATGTTTTTTTTACAGAGTTTCAAATATGTCGTGTGTCCTCAATAATGCTTCCAATCCAAAGCACATCAGAGGCAATAGATTTCAGTGCTAAGTTCAATGAATGGACAATGCAAGGTGTCCAAAATATTTTTGGATATTTGGCTTCCACAATCATGTCAGTAGCCTTACAAACAAGTGCATTATCTGTAATGATTTTCACACAAGATTAGACACCTACATCTTCAATAACTTTCATAAATAAATAACCCATATATTGTGCATCCTTGTATTTTCCAAGTGGATCCACTGATTTCAAGAAAACTGGACCATTCAAGGAATACACCATGAAGTTGATTACTGGGTGTCATGCTGGATCTGTCCATCCATTAGAAACAATGCTAACCCCATATGTTGGCCATGCTAATTTAATTGGGTCAAGAATTTTTTCCACCTTTTTCTTTGCCTTTGTCAATAATGTGGTTCTAAGCTTCTCTGACCCGAGAGGCACATACCCTAATGGAGTTGTTTGAGTTAGAGCTCCTCACATTTCAATAAATAGAGGTGAGCGTGGAACATTGAAGGATATGAAGTTCTGATAGAAAAAAAATGCAATGGTGAGATCAAGTTCTTCCCACTTCTCTTTCTGGAAAATCTTGTCCATTGGACCAAGTGTAGTTGCCTTTATTTTTGTTGCTTGTCCCCCATTAGAACTCTCGAATGGGAACTTTTTGCTACCTTTCCTCAAGAATGCAAGGGGTTCATCATTCTTGTTTTGTTTTGATTTTGATGCCATGTTTTCTAAACAAACAAATGCCTCTCTGTCCATTACCTTCCTCTTTTCTAAAGGCACATGTGTACAAGCTGCAATTTCACAACTTGGAAAAGCCAACAAATGAGCTTTCACGCGGTAATATGTACTCATGAAATGGTTGTGGCAAAAAATTCATTTCCAAGAAACATTGCCTCCTCCCTTCACCTCGCTTCCTGGCCCTGGATCTCTTGTCACATATTTCCACAATGGATATTTGGGGTCTTGAGTTTGTTTTCCCTAAATATTTTAAGCTGTTGGTGCAGCCCCACTTCCAATAGATGGAATACTTGCAGACCCTGATGAAATAGGGATAGGAAGGGCATCTCCAATGGGGACATTATTCCCCTTTCTTTTCCCCTTCCTTGTTGCCCTTGATTGAGCCATTAATGTTGTAAAAAATAAACAAAAATGCAAAAATTTGTAAAACATATGCACATTCAAACCAAATGAAAAAAAAATAGAGAGAAAATGCACTTACCGATTTCTTGAATCTCCTTGAAATCACTCCCTTTCTCCTTTTTCCTTTGCTCAACTCACGCACAAAAACAAAGTGATAAAAAACAAGAGAAATGGGATATTTTATAACGTTGTACACTTTTCTGTGCTACAAGAGTCTGGCTAATCGGAATTCAATTGTGTTCGTACAAGACATGTTCGGGACATGTTGTGTCATGTACATACATGATCAAATTCGGTAAAGTGGACACGAATCCGTACGAATCGTGTCTGATTCAACTGATTCGGGAGACCTGGAGGGTGGAGGATGAATCTGGTTTCATATTTTGACACTAATATCCATTGGTATTAATTTAAGTTGAAAAGTTGGTTGAGGGGCTTGAGGTTTTCACATTTCAGGTTAACAGTCAACTGGAAAGTTGATAAACAGGCTTGTATTTTTGTCATATTTGAACTGTAGGCAAATTCCTAACTTTACAGTAGTGGTAAGTATTGTTTACTCAGTGTTATAGTCGCCTCTTTTATTGTCTTTTCCCTATTTTCGATGGCTAGTTTTGGTTTTAAGGGACTACGATATTTCTGGGAGCACATTGAAAACGGTCGTGAGTTATCGTTTATTATGGGAGGTGGTTATAGAGTTTTTTCCTAAAACAAAATTATCAAATGTTGAGCGGTTTTTCAGGTTTGTGGTTAAGCAACATGGGGAAGGAGAAGGAATTTGTGCATGCGGAGGACATATTGTTAGTTTGGGGCTTGGAGACTATGAAGCAAAACCTGGCTAAGGTCACCCTTCCACCAAGGTCACATACTGGCAGGGATCGGGAGGAAAAGATGAGGTGGAGTCTGGTTGAGGGGTTTGTCTCGCTGAAAGGGGTTGACCTGCAGACCCATGTTTCTTGGGACCCTGACAAGCCTCTACTAGAAACTACTCAAGGAACGCGACATTCAAGTAAAAATTTTCCCAAGAGTTATGTTTCATCTATTTTCCATTCAGGTGGGTTGTAGGATATTGTCTATGGGGTGATATTTGAAGGGAAAGTGGGGTTTATTTTTTTCTTAGGAGTCAAGGGTTACACTAAATTTGTGGGGAAGTCCGAGGTGGCGTCGTGGTTGGAAGGTCACGGAAACCTTATCACATGCACAGGGGTTGGCTTGTTCCTATCAGTAGGCATCTGTGAGAAATATAATATCAGCCTGAATGGTTTGGGCTAGAGCTCACAGGGGGGTTTTGGAATTTATACTTTTGGGGAAAAAAAAGGCGGAAATATTGGACAGTTGGTGGTAATCAAGGAAAGAGAGGGGGGGAATTTCTCTGGTGTCGCTCCGGTGAAATGGGGAGACTATGGGTTGGAGTGGAAAAAATGGAGGTTGGATTTAAACCCGAGTTCGGGAGGGGTTGAGGGAATTCTGGAGGAGGCGACAAAGTCTTATGCCAATTTCAAACAAGCGGAGGGCTCTATCGGAGGGGCGAACACTACCAGGATTTCTGTGAAACATGCAGGGAATTCTGGTGTTAAAATAAAAAAGGGTAAAGTTTTTAAGGAAGGAAATGAGTGCCCTAATCTGGTGTTCGGTGTCAACCTACACCTTGATAGTGTTATGGCAGTGTCGGAGATTATTCTTGTGGGTAGAGCGCGGGGAAAAAATTTCTTGATCGAATACATAATTGAATGGATAGGGAAAAACTGGGAATATGCCCCGAACAGGGAAGTGGATTTTATTACACTACCAAAACTTTGGTTTATGCTTAGCTTCAAGAATATTGCTACCCTGGAATGGGTAGGAAAGGCAGTTGGGTTTCAGTACTGCCCTAATCATTTTTAAGAGGTGGACACCATTGTTTGATTCCAATAGGGACGATTGGATGAAATATTGGTGTGGGTGTGTCTTCCTATACTTCCTCCACATTTATGGACTGTAGATGTTTTTTGAGCGATTGGAAACAATTTGGGTACCTTTCTAGAGCCGATATGTCTTTTATGGAAATGAGAGCTAGGAACATAGCTAGTATTTTGGTGAAACTAGCTCCAAGGGAGGGGTTGATTGCAAAAATTATCCGTAATACGGAATAACATTCTTATGAAAAAATGGTCGACTATGAACACTTTCCATTTCAGTGTCACAGGTGTCATAAACATGGGCACTAAGCACGTGATTTTCCGTTAGGATTTAACAAAAGTAGGTGTCACAAAGGAGGGACAGAGAAAGGTCCTAGGCACCAGACAATCAGGGAGACTCAAGAAGACATGGAAGACAAGTAGGAAATGTTTTTTGTGGAGGCACACCAGTAGCCAGAGGAGACGACACCAGTGGAAGCCATTGAAAATCAAAATAAAATAGTGGACCAGGGCATTGAGATGGATATCATCCAGGAGTAGATAGTACAAATCCATGTTGATCCTTTATCTCCTATTTTAAACTCTTTTGATCATTTGTTAAATCATATGAAGATGACTGGTCCCTTCAGGCTAGTTACAAATTAATATCTGTGTGTTAGCAATCTCTCTCTAGCCATGGATAGCATTATCACCACTATTCCCATTTATCCATTGATACTATCTCCTACAAACTGAGACCTTGGGAAAAAAATAGGTGGATATAGAGATTTTTTGGGGGTCAGGAAAAACTCACCATATTTAAAATAAAAAAGGATCAGAGGAAGTAAAACAGATATTTCAAAAGCCCAACTAAGAGCCATGATTGAAATTGTAGATGGAAGACAGTTGTCTTTAAAAGGGGCACTTAGAGCACCATGTTCCCTGACATAGTGACTAAAGTATTATTTTATTCTTCAATTGTAGAGGTCTGGCTAGTGCTCCTAAAAAAATATCACTTAAAGCACTCATATAAACTACAAACCTGATGTCCTGATGCTTCAAGAGACTTTGGGTCTGGGGGATCAGGACCCAGGTGTCAAAAATACTCTCTTCTTTCCTCCCGGGGTGTACCTTTGTAACCTCAGACATCAGGGGAAAAACTGGTGGTTTGACTAGTGGAATAAACAATTGTACTATCAATTTGAATAATTCATGGAAGTCTAATCTTATGATTGGGGTGGAGGTTTTTTCTCTGGAACTTGGATATGAGATTACTCTAGTCAAAGTTTATGGCCCATGTTTGGATCGGGTTGTTTTCTAGAACACATTTCTTTCTAAATCCTTCATGACTGGCCAAAACCTAGTTGTGGGGGGTGATTTAAATTTTTCTCTGGGGATGGCAGAGACATGGGGTTACCAGGTTAGGGCTGACCCTCTAGCTGATTTTTTCCTAAAAAATCTAAGAGGAGGAAACTTGACTGACTCAAACCTCACTAAGATTTCCCCTACTTTGATGAATCAAAGAGTGGGGGAGGCTCGAGTGGCTACGAGACTGGACCGGTTTCTTTTTAGTGATGATCTGGACAACCGATCCATGGGTTTCTAACAGTGGGTTCACTCTAGGGGTGAATTGGATCACAACCCAATACTCCTGGAATTGGCTAGTCCAAATAAGAAGCCAAGCTTTCCATTCAAATTCAATGTTGGATGGTTGAAAGAGGAGGACTATCAAAATTTGGTAGCTGATACGTGGTGCCCAATGAGTGGGGAAGAGAACTTTTATTTTGCCCATGCTTTTGTAAATAATATGAAAAACATTAATAGGGATATCATTCTTTGGGCAAAAGAAAAGGCTATAAAGGATACCATGGAACTCAGGGCTATTAAGGAGGCACTTGATCAGATGAAAAGTCAAGGGGTTGAGGGCTATATAGATGAGGATTCGAGAGGAAGAATAAAAGGTTTGGAGGTGAGGAGAAGGAAAATTCTACTTGACAGAGAATAAAAATGATGATTAAAGAGTCATACTATATGGCTAACAACTGGTGATGAGAAAACTAAATTCTTTCAAAATTATGCAAAGGGAGGAAGGAATTCCAACACCATTTGGGAGCTTGATAATCCTAAGGGAGGGGTGGTCAAAAATTTCTAGGAGCTTTCCACTATGGGGAAAAATAATTTCAGAAATATATATGGGAATCTCTAGAGAAATTCGATTGGGGAAGTAATTAACATGGCACAACTTTGCCCTAAGTATGCGGATGAGGAGGAAAACAACAGTCTTTTGGCTACTATGGATAAAAAAGAGGTTGAGATGATTTTGAAGGCTATGCAAAAATACAAGAGCCCAGGCCCAGATGGGTGGACGATGGAATTCTTCCAGCATTTATTTTACCTAATGGGGGATGCTATCACAAATGTGGTGGAAGAATCTCGCAAAAAGGGTTGTATCCATGGCGCACTTAAAACGAATTTCCTTGCTCTCATTCCTAAGATGGACTCTCCCTCATCTTTTGATGACTTCATACCTATTTCCTTGTGTAATTTTATCTACAAAGTCATTACCAAAGCAATTGTAAAAATATTAAAACCTTTGTTATCTTGTAATATTTCTAAAGAACAGTTTGGTTTTCTGGATGGCAGGCAGATCCATGAGGCTATTGCAGTAGCTCAGAAATCCCTACATAGTATTAAGTTGTCAAGGAGAAAGTGCATGATAGTGAAGATTGATTTATCAAAGGCCTATGACCGAATCAGTTGGTTATATTTAAGGCTTCTTCTAACCCATCTTCGTTTTAGAATTGATTTCATCAATTTGATTACGAACTAAATTAGAAATGTTTATTTTGTCGTTCTTATTAATGGGGTTGTGTCCCCATTTTTCAAAATCGAAGAGGGCTCAGACAAGGGTGTCCCCTCTCTCCCCTGATGTTCCTACTTGTTGATGAGGGTTTAAGTCAATTGATTCATGATGCTAGGAGAAGAGGTGAACTTAAAGGCATTGAGGTGGAAAAAAACCTTTTCATCTCCCATTTATTATTTTTGGATGATATTCTTGTTGATATTTTGTGTATTTGGGGTAGCATCAGTTGTGATTTAGGTCCCAAATTTTGAGGAAGGACTAGAGTTCACCTAATCTACAAGACCCAGAAATGGATTTGGGAAATTTCATCTGGTTTAGGAGATATTAAATTAATTAATTATTTTAATGTATTTCCTAAGTTAAAATTTAGGAAAATAAAATAATTAAAGTGAATTTAATTAAAAATGTGATGAAATTGTCTTAAGTCACACGGATCAAGATTTCTTTTAATCTTACCCATTGATCAAATATTTAATCTTGGTCATTGATTTGACAACGAGAAAAGTTAAAGGAAAGGCTTGGGGTCATTTGTAAGACACATAGAGGCAGAGCACTGAAGCTAAGCTAAGATTCTAGGGTGGGGTTGCTAAGAATTCTCTGAAGTGTTTCAGTTGCAAAGAAGGGAATTTAGACCAAGGGGTTGATCTAATCCCTGGGTCTAGAATACACAAGAAGCAGAGAAGAGATCAACAAGGACAGTGCAGAGAAAGGCAGCTGCAATAGCAGCAACAGTGTCTTTCAGGGGCAGCACTGAGGTTTCTAGGCCTAGATTTGGCTGAGTTCTGTAAATCCCGTTTGAGGGTGTGGATCAATCAGTATTTTTGGACTTATATCAGCCAGGAGCTGCAAATCTAAATTTTTCTCTGTAGAGTTTTCCAGGTCTGGAACACAGAATTATGTATTCAGAAATATTCTTAATAATAGAGCCCTCTAGCAACTAGAGACCGGTTTCCCACATTGGGTTTTTCTGAGGAAATTTTTTCCAGAAATAATTGTGTAACTTTGTCTATGTGTGCATATGCTTATTCTAGATATGAATTGGATTAACATAAATAATTTCTACATAAGAAGTAGGAGAAGCTTAACTGGATTAACAGAAATAAATTCTGCATAAGAATTAAGATTCAAAAATTTCCACATGGTATCGAAGGAATTGTAGAGCTAGAAGGGTCACCAGCTGAAGCATTTGAAGGATCTAGCTGCAGAAAGCAGCTAGAAAGGCAACAAAAAAGCAGATCTGAAGCAACACTGCAGTTTTCAGGAGGAAATTCACGTAGAGGGAAGGGTGACGTTGTCCAGCGTTGTGCCCAAGTAAGCCCACGCAATTGCACAGAGGCAGCTCAGAAACAGTGCTGGTTAGGTCTGAAGCTAACCAGTGTGATTCAGATCTGAACTGTGAGATCCAGAAAAAGTCTGCAGAAAATTAGAAGAGCTGGCGGGGTTAAATTTCTGAAGTTTTCAAATTTTTAGCCTTAGCACAAGTGATAAATTTTAGGAAGAGATCAGCTTCTCAAAGAGTTTCTTGCCAAAGGAAACTTATAGTTTGGTCAGAGGATCAAAGAATAAGCTTAATCATAGTTGATTTGGTAGATATCCAAGGAGGGAAATCAAGTGTCAAAGGGAGTAGAGGGTGCCCAATTCGAAAAGGACCCTAGATCTAGATCTCTAGCATAGAGAAGAGGAGCTTCGACACATTTTGAGAAGATGGCTCCTCATGGACTGCGTGATCAGGATAGGCTAAAGGGCCTCTCAAACTTTTCGGTATGGAAAGCTAGGATCCTGATTGTCCTTGATGCATATGGTCTAAGAGACCATGCATAGCAGACCCTAGCCACACCGAAATATGCGGATCTCCTACGGAAGCATAGGGAATTTGTTGGGCATGCCAAGTGGTTGATAATGGAAAGTATCAAGGATCATATTGTGCCATAAAAAGCTGAGAAGAGGACAGCTAATGAGATGTGGAAGGCCTTGACTTCCATGTATGAGGGAAAATCAGTCCAAAGAAAGATGTTGTTGGAGGCCCAAATGAGGTCATTCATGATGACCAAGGGAGAAGACATCGAGCATTTCCTCTTTAGATTGTAGTCAATTAGGGATCAGCTGATAGCAACGGGTGCAACCATAGACGATGCAATTATAGTCAGGATTTCCCTCAATGCAGTCACATATGAGTGGGAAACCTTTGTCCAAAGTATCTTGGGCAGAGCATACCTCCCAGATTGGGACAGCTTGTGGTCGATCCTGTGGCAAGAAGAACTACGAAGGTTCACCAAGAAGCAGCAAAGCCCTGCGTTGAGCAAGGTTAAGAAGGAAGAGGAGGAAGATGCAACCTTGGCATCAAAGAAGCAATCGAAGAAGAAGAAGGATCTTTCTAAGATCAAGTGCTTCCAGTGTAGTGAAATGGGACATTTTGCCAACCATTTTCCAGAGAAGAAAAGGGACAAAGAATCATCTTCTTCCAAAGCAGCGGTGGTAGATGATGGGTACATAGATGATGTGGCCATGAGTGCTCATGAACCACTGAGGTGGGGTGACATGGACATGTAGAGGAGCTACATGGAAGTAAGGCGGGATCCTTAAGCAGGTCATCTCTTGGATCAACAAGCGAGCTACGGCAACCTTAAGACAGTAGTGGGACAAGTGGAGCATTGGGTGCATAGATCATAGATGAGACATAAGCAGAGGTAGATCTGAAGGCTGGGAGGAGTAGCGCAGAGCATAGCAGCAGAAGCATAGAAGCAGTAGCAGCACAGTGCATAGCAGTAGTAGCGTAGAAGAAGTAGCATCATAAAGGCTAATGTGACTTCAGTAGTGCAGTGCAGAGTTGCAACAATGCAAAGAGCTTCAAAGGGACAGCATAGTGCAGTAGCAGCGTGATAGATTTTAGCACAAGGAGTTGATGTGACTTCAGTAGTGTAGAGGGAGTCTGATTACGCAGGCAGAGTTGTAGCTGTGCATCGTTATTTAGATGCCAGCACAAATTTGTAGCTTATGGAGCTTCAGTGATGAGGATACAACCCATCTGACTTGTTTGTCAAAGATTGGGCAGGAGATTCAATTGTTTCTCTCAAACAACTGAATTTGCAGTGCAGCAGATCAGCAGTGGCGGTGCTATGAGCAACATAGATGCAGCATATTGAGAGGGAGCTGCAATACAGTGGTTGCAGCGGCAGTGGCAGAGTCATGGGCAGCAGTATAGAATGGCAGTAGTAGTGAAAAGTTGAGTGGCAGGTGGCCAAGCTTCAGTAGCACAGAACCAGTGCCCACAATCATGTAATGCATATGTGTGATGTATTGCTAGAGCACACCCTTGATGCTAAGAGGGAGTGTTTAGATTTTGTGTATTTTGGGTAGCATCAGTTGTGCTCTAGGTCCCAAATTTTGAGGAAGGGCTAAAGTTCACCTAATCTATAAGATCCAGAAATGGATTTGGGAAATTTCATCTGGTTTAGGAGTTATTAAATTAATTAATTATTTTAATGTATTTCCTAATTTAAAACTTAGGAAAATAAAATAATGAAAGTGAATTTAATTAAACATGTGATGAAATTGTCTTAAGTCACGTGGACCAAGCTTTCTTTTAATCTTAGCCATTGATTAAATATTTACTCTTGGTTGTTGATTTTTCAATGAGAAAAGTATAAAGGAAAGGCTTGGGGTCATTTGTAAGACACACAGAGGCAAAGCATTGAAGATAAGTTGGAATTCTAGGACGGGGTTGCTAAGAATTCTCAGAAGTGTTTCAGTTGCAGAGATGGGAATTTAGACCAAGGGGATGATCTAATCTCGGGGTCTAGAATACACAAGAAGCAGAGAAGAGATCAGCAAGAAAAGCACAGAGAAAGGCAGCAACAACAGTAGCAGCAGCAGCAGCAACAAACGGTAGCAACAGCAACAGACGGCAATAGCAATAGTAGCAGCAGCAGTAGTGTCTTTCAGGGGCAGCGCTGGGGTTTATAGGCCTAGATCTGGCTGAGTTATGTAAATATCGTTTGAGAGTGTGGATTAGTCAGTATTTTTGGCCTTAGATCATCGAGGAGCTGTAGATCTAGAGTTTTCTCTGTAGGGTTTTCCAGATCTGGAACCCAAAATTGAGTATTCAGAAATATTATTAATAATAGAGCCCTCCAGTAGCCAGATACCGATTTTCCCACATTGGATTTTTTCTGGGACAGTTTGTACAGAAATAACTGTGTCCCTTTGTCTATGTCTGCATGTGCTTATTCTATATATGAATTGGTATAGATCTATTATGCGTTTTTCTTTGATGTTAACTTGAATTTATTCAGTTGATAACTTGTATAAGTAGGAGAAGCTTAACCGGATTAACAGAAATAGTTTCTGCATAAGAATTAAGATTCATACATTTCTATAATTATTTTTTCAGTCATGGGAACCGGATGGAAATTCAAAGGTTGAAAAATATTATGGATTTATTCATGAAGGCAACTGGCATGGCTATAAACAACCAGAAATCATCTCTAACACACGAAGGTATCTCGGATGCAGACCTGGCTTGGTCCTTAATTTTCTACCTTTCTCCCAGAACAGTTTGGGAAATAGCATCAAATATTTGGGGTTGTATTTGTGTAATATTCCCAATTATCTTATTTCTAGTTGGAATATTATATATTGCTATATTTTCAGTATAGAAGAATAAATGGGGTAAGGAGACCCTTAAATCTCTTTAGTAGGAATAAAACACTTCTAGTGTGAATGTGGATCAGTTTAGATAGGAAAAATAAATTCACCTTAGGTGTGAAAGGGATAAATGCATGTGGACTAGATCAAGGTTGACCAAATCAACAGCGTTGCCAAAGGAGAGAGTGGAGCGAGTGGGAATAGCGTAGTTTTGGAGGAGGAGTCTTTGCAAGGAAACAACCTCATAAATGAGTGCGGCCAGGGGTGAGGAGGCTCACCAAGAATAAAAGGGAAGGGATGGCAGCCATGAAAGGCATTCAAAATATTGTCTATGTTTGAGTCTTATGACTTATTGCATGCTTCAGTTATTTATCTCGGTTTGTTGTACTGTTTAGTACAAGGGTATTCTCATGCGGGAATTCCCCACTCTTCCTTGGAGGACTTGTTGAAGAAATCTGAGAGCATTATTCTGCGTTATATTTCCACTATCTGGCATTGGGCCAAGAAGACATCTTTAGCCACAGCGCAGTCTTCTTGAGAAACTGCTCATTTTTCATGGTGTTGCAGTGGAAGGGTCAAAACCCTTGTTGATGAGTTAGTTTCCTAGTGAAAGGATCAATGTTTCACCTAGAAAGCTATTAAGAGGAATTTTCAGCCATTTCTTTGTCTTTTCGGCCATATATATGTAGAGATTCAGTCAGACAGCGTGATTCAGCCCAAATCTCCAGTTTATGCTTTTTTATCTTGTGTCCTTCCAAGAAATCCTTGCCGGGTTATATTGAGATTGTGTAAAAGAGGCTAGATCTCCTTTTTATCAGCTCTTTGAGTAATATATCATCAGATCTATTTGTTTCAATATTTCTGTAGCAGAAACCATCAATAAACTGCAATGTCACATGCTTCAGAAATTTTTTGTTGCAGTAGTCATGGGGTTTTGATGTTTTTAGGTTGTATTGAGCTTGGGAGGTTTGTTTAACTAAGCTATAATGATTTGTTTCTGATCCACTTGTATATGTGGGTGCTATAATACATAAACTAATGGATCCATGTGTTGTTCTTCATTTTTATAGTGTAATTTTCTGAAAACTGCATTTATGGTGCTTATATTGTTGATTTTACTAAAAAGGAATATTATAGTCGTATCATAGCTCTGATCCTGGCTTAGCTTGTGGATAAAATACATCTATAGCCATCGATGAGAGGGAGATCCCAAGGCTCCTTCTTCAGATTGTGCAGGACATTGCCAAAGATATCAAAGAGATGAGACAAAAAGAATCCCCTAGAGGGTTTCACCATGGAGAAAGCTCTAGCACCTCACATTTGTGGTGGGAGCAAACAGCAGCACAACCTTTCCCACAACGATCCACTATTCCCACATTCCTATCTTTGGAAGCTGAGAAGGAAGGCCCTTGAGGGAAGAAAACCTTGGTGATTATTTTGTAGAATATGAATCTCAATCCCGAAGATTCAAAGAACATTTGGGCTTTCAAGAGTTATGTTGGATCGAGGATGGTAGGAGATCTTTCCATCACCATAAAAAGGGAGGGTATGTGCAGAATTAAGATCCACAGCGCAATTTGGGCAGGTTATTTTTTCCCTCTTATGATGGATCACCCAAGTGCACAGCCAAGGCCTGGGTAGAGAAGTTGGACATTTATTTCCAACTCAAAAGAGTTTTTGAAATGGAGGCTATCAAAATAGCAGTGTTGTACCTAGAAGGTGCGGCTCATGAATGGTGGTTCCATGGGTTATCTACACTTGGGCATGCTAATATCACTTCATATTCAGATTTCACCAGGAGGTTGGTAGAGAGATTTTACCACAGGGATCCGGAAGCTCACTTTGTTGAGCTAACCAAGCTCAAGAAATTGGGAGATCTAGAAACTTGTAACTCTGGGTTTCTGAAGTTTCAGTCATGGTATCTAACCTCACTGTGAACCGGAGAAGATGCATGTTTATTGATGGGATGACTAAACCATTACATGGGTTGGTGAAATCCACTAGACCAACTACCCTCCAAGAAGCTATGGAGAAGGCTAGGGATTTGCAACATGCCTTGCCCAAGGCCAAAGCACCCTTTCAGCAAAATATTTCTTCATGCCCAAATGAGAATCAGGGGAGGGCATCTCTTGACAATGATTGGAAGGATCTAAGGAAGAAAAAACTTTGTTTCACCTATCGGGAGCCATGGGTACCAAACCACCAATGTGTTGCAGGGAAAGCACATTGCACTGAGATATTTTCTAATGAAGACCAGTGTTGTAGCAGCAGAAGAAAGTGCACCTCCCATAGAAGATGTAGTAAAAGCCTTTACTCCGATGGGAGGGACTCTTGCAGTGTTTATAGGAGTTCCCAAGTATCTAACCTTGAGAGTTAGGGACACTATTATGGGACAAAGAGTATCAATTTTGGTAGGCAGTGGAGCTACTCATAACTTTATTGATACACAGCTGGTACAAAGGAGGGGCATTCACATAGAGGACTTTGAGGGGTTCTCAATTTTGGTTCCAGGAGGTAGAACCATGCAGTGTGCCAAATATATTCCAGGATTAACCATCACTATGGGAACCTACACATTGACAGACCACTTCTTTGTGGTTGATATTACAAACACCAATGTTATATTGGGTGTCCAGTGGTTAACCACCTTATGAAAGGTTACCACTGATTGGGAGACCTTAGAGATGGAATGGACAGAAAAATGGAATGGTAAACATCAAAAAATCAAAGGCATACACACCTATCCACCTCAGATTTTCTAAGCCCACAGGATGGAAGTAGATTGGCGCAGAGGGGACTTAGAATGGGAAGTAGAAATGCATTTGTCAGAAGCTTGGAGCCCTCATCAGTACATCCAGATGTACAGTCTATTTTGGACCGATATTCGACAGTATTTGGAGATATTCCACTTGGGAGACCTCCTGACTGAGGTTTTGAGCATACTATTAAGTTGGACCAAGTGTTCCAAGAAGTGATCACCACACCCTATAGGCACCCCAAATCTTATAGAGATGAGATTGAAAAATCCATTCAATAACTTTTGGCCTTAGGACATATCCGGCCTAGCACTAGTCCTTTTTCCTCTTCAGTGATCTTAGTGAAGAAGAAAGATGGCACATTGAGAATGTGCATTGATTATAGAGAATTGAAAAAAAAGACCATGAAGAAAAGATATCCAATTCCTAGGATAAATGAATTGATGGATGAACTAAGAGGATCCAAGTATTTCTCTAAGATTGATTTGAGATCGGGATATCATCAAATTAGGGTGAGGGATCAAGATATCCACAAGACAACATTTCGATGTCACTATGGGCATTTTGAGTTTTTGGTAATGCCTTTTGGGCTAACCAATGCTTCAGCAACATTCCAATCTTGCATGAACCACATCTTCCATGGTCACTTGAGGAAGTTTGTATTGGTCTTCTTTGATGACATTCTTATTTATAGCCACATATGGGAGGAGCATTTATAGCATATTGAGGCAGTATTACGCATTCTTAAGGAGCAGCAATTCTATGCTAAGCTCTCCAAATGTGAGTTTGGGCTCACAGAGATGCTTTACTTGGGCCAAATCATTAGAGTGGATGGGGTAATATTCCATGAAGAAAGATCTGTGTTATTAGAGATTGGCCTGAACCAAAGAATGTCACAGAAAGTAGGGGGTTTGTAGGCATATGTACCTATTACCGGAAGTTTGTAAAAGGGTTCTCTCAACTAGTAGCGCCACTTAAAGATCTAACCAAGAAGGGAGCTTTTAGTTGGACACCCACAGCACAGAGAGATTTTGATAATATCAAGGAGGTGCTGAGTAGCTGCCCGATATTGGTCCTACCTGATTCTACCCAATCATTTGTGTTGGAATGTGATGCTTCAGGGGAAGGCGTTGGGGCAATATTGATGCAAGGGGGACACCCCATAGCTTTTGAGAGCTGGAATTTTCTACCACATGAGAGGCTATACCCCATATATGATAAAGAGATGATGGCTATTATGCATGCCTTAGCCAAGTTCCGCCAGTATTTGGTCGGAAATAAATTGCGAGTGAAGACTAATCATAATAGTCTCTAATTCTTTCTTGAGTAGAAGCAGCTTCAGGAGAGGCAACAGAAATGGGTGAGTAAGATCCAAGCATATGACTTTGACATAGAATATGTCAAAGGGAAGAGTAATGTAGTGGCAGATGATCTATCCAGGAGGCCAGCAACGCTCTTCTTAATGAGCATAGATACAGATTGGAAGGCTCATTTGTTAGTAGAATACTCCAAAGACAACTTTTCATGTGAGATCTTAGATGGAGTGGTGACTGATGAGAGGTATAGAATGATGGATGAGGTCATCTATTATTGAGATCGGGTCTTCTTGGCTAGATATTATAAGCTCAAGAAGAATATTTTGCAGGCATTACATGATTCCCCATTTGCAGGGCATCAAGGATTCACCAAGACTTGTCGGGCTATTCGGGAGAGATTCTCATGGAAGGGTCTCAAGGAGGATGTACTCCAACACATCAAGGAGTGCATAGTTTTCCAACAAAACAAAGGATAATAGAACCATCCTTCAGGATTATTGCAGCAACTCCCTATTCCGGATGGAAAATTTGAGAGTATTTCCATGGACTTCATCACTGGTCTACCTACGGTTCAGGGTAAGGATTGTATCTTTGTAGTTGTTGATCGACTAACAAAGTATTCAAATTTATTTGTTATTTCTGCACGATATACTACTTCACATGTAGCTGAGCTTTTCTTCATGGATGTGTTTAGACTCCATGGTCTCCCAAAGGCCATAGTCAGTGATCGGGATAGTCGCTTCATGGGTGGCTTTTGGCAAGAGATTTTTCAGTTAGTGGGTACTGAATTGACACCAAGTACCAGTTATCACCCACAAATTGATGGAAAAACTAAAATAGTGAAAATTTGGTTGGAAGGCTACTTGAGAAACTATGTTTCGGGCTAGCATAGAGCATGGTTGTGTTGGCTCCATTTGGGGGAGTATTGTTACAACACAACTTTTCATATTTCTGTTGGCATGACCCCATTTCGAGCCCTTTATGGGAATGATGCACTTTCATTTTATGATGTGATGTTTGGGAAAGCAAAGCTCCTAGAGCAAAGGAATGAATTCAAGAGAGTCAATATATACTGTGGGCCCTCAAAGACAACATCGCTACAGCACAAAACCAGCAGAAAAGATATGCAGACCATGGTCGGATAGAGAGGCAGTTTGAGGTAGATGACTTGGTTTATCTTCGTCTTTAGCCTTATAGACAGTCTACACTCAAGGAGAAGGGAGATGAGAAGCTCAAACTTCGATTCTATGGACCATACAGGGTGATCCGTCGTGTTGGGGAAGTAGCATATGAGTTAGAGCTTCCTATTGGGAGCAAGATCCATAACATTTTCCATGTCTCATGCATCAAGAAGGCCATTGGACAACATGTGGTTGCCACTATGGATCTCCCATATATTGATGATGAGGGCCATCTAGTTTTGCAACTAGAGGCTATCTTGGATACTCATGAGAGGCAGCTAAGGATCAGGGTGATCAAAGAATATATGATTCGATGGAGGAATCTTCCTGATGAGGATGCCACTTGGGAAGGAGAGAAGTTTTTGCATCATCCTTCTTTACTGTTGCTTGAGGAAAATAAATTTTTGGGAGGGGAGGGTTGAAATATTACCAATTAGCTTATTTCTAGTTGGAATATTATATGTTGCTCTATTTTCAATCTAGAAGAATAAAATGGGTAAGGAGACCCGTAAATCTCTTTAGTAGGAATAAAACACTTCCAGTGTGAATGTGGATCAGTTTACATTGGCAAAACAAAGTCACCTTGGGTGTGAAAGGGAGAAATGCATGTGGACTAGATCAAGTTTGACCAAATCAACAGCGCTGCCAAAGGAGAGAGTGGAGCTAGTGGGAACAGGGCAGTTTTAGAGGAGGATTATTTGCAAGGAAGCAACCTCATAAATGAGTGGGGAAAAGGGTGAGGAGGCTCACCAAGAATATAAGGGAAGGGATGGTAGCCATGAAAGGCATTCAGAATATTGTCTATGTTTGATTTTTATGACTTATTGCATGCTTCATCTTTTTATTTGGGTTTTTTTTAATGTTTAGTACAAGGGTATTCTTGTGGGGGAATCCCCGCTCTTCCTTGGAGGACTTGTTGAAGAAATCTGAGAGGAGTAATATAGGCTATATTTCCACTATCATTCATTTGGCCAAGCATTCATCTTCACCCACATCGCAGTATTCTTGTGAAACTGGGTTATTTTTCATGGTGTTGTAGTGGAAGGGTCAAAACCCCCATTGATGAGCTAGATTCCTAGTGAAAGGATCAGTCTTTTACTCAGAAAGCTAGTAAGAGGAAGTTTCAGCCATTTCTTTGTCTTGTCAGCCATATATATGCAGAGATTCATTCAGACAGTGTGATTCAGCTTTATATCTTCATTTTATGCTTTTGTATCTTGTGTCCTTCCAATAAACCCTTGTCGGGTTATCTTGAGATTGTGTAAAAGAGGGTAGATCTCCTTTTTCTCAAATATTTGAGTAATATATAATCAGATCTATTTGTTTCTATATTTCTGTAGCAGAAACCCTCAACAAATTTTGTTGTCACATTCTTCCGAAATTCTGTGTTGCATTAGTCATGGGGTTTTGATGTTTTTGGGTTGTATTGAGCTTGGGAGGTCTATTTCACTAAGCTAGAATGATTTGTTTCTGATCCCCTTGTATATTTGGGTGCTATAATACATAAACTAATGGATCCATGTGTTGTTCTTCATTTTTATAGCGTAATTTTATGAAAATTGTGTTTTTGGTGCTTATATTGTTGATTTTCCTAAAAAGGAATATTACAATTTGAAACTAGACACTTCCAGGAAACAGGACTAACAGTGGTTAGTCACAAAAATTGAAAAATTTATAATTCTATGGAGATACAAGTGGATTTCTAGGGTAGGGAGGGTAGTACTCATCAAATCAGTCTTAATGGCAATCCCAGTATACTGGATTTCCATGGCATGGGTCCCAAAAGGAATTATTAATAAAATAAGGAGTATTTGTAGTGGTTTACTTTGGTTGGGCAAGGAGGATAAGAAGGTGCTCACATGGGTAGCTAGGGATAAAATAGCAAAGCCTAAGGAGTGGGGTGGTTGGGGCATAAAGCATTTACACACTTTTGTTAGTCATTGGCTGCAAAATTGGGATGGAGGATTCTAACTGAGAACAACCTATGGAGGATTGTGGTTAAGAGGAAATATATTGATCGACTTCCAATGGATGAATGGATCAAGAAGCTGGATAAATATTTTTCAAAGTCCTCTACGATCTGGAAAGCTATTGCGATGGTGTTAGGGTTATTGGAAAAAGTACTTGCACGGAGGATACGAAATGGCGAAAGGTGTAGGATCAGCTTGGACCCATGGGTGGGACGTAGGGACTAGTTTACAATCTCTAAGGGTTTAGTGAAGGCTCTTGAAATAAGAGGGGTCTATACCCTAAATCATATTGGTAAGCTGGAAGATTCCACAATATGGGCCCAAGCATGGAAATCAGCGGAGGATTTAATGATCGACCATCATTGGGGACAGGAGTGGCATGGATACATCCAAGAACTAGCCCACTCAAGAGTGAGACTTAAGGATTTCCTGGAATCTTCCTGTTGGGTTCACACGAAATCTAGCATATACTCTACTAAAGAAGGTTATTATTATATAATGAAAAGAAGAGAAAGGGGGTCTCACGAATTGTGGTACAAATATTTGTGGAAAGTGGAAGGGCTTGCAAAAACAAAACTCTTCTATTTTGAATCAGAGGGTCCCAACATGGGATATAGTCCAAATAAGATTCTTAAATGGCCCAGGTTGGTGTTGCCTATGCAAATATGCAGAGGATTCTATTGATCACCTCTTTCTATACTGCAGATTTTCTAAAAAACTTTGGGAGCACACTCTATCACTATGTGAAATCAGGGCTAGGTTGTTGAATCCTTTGTTAAACTGATAGGTGGGGTGAATCATTTTAATGAATGCATGGTCTTGAAAACTTTCATTTACACTTATTTACATCTTCATTTCATGATTAAATTAATGTACAGTGAAACCACAATCTTAATTAGTGAGCAGCAGGTATTAATCAGATTAAATACAGAGTATCAACACATAATCATCATGTACATAGACACCAGATATAAGTGGAAACCCATAAGGGAGAAAACCACATCTTATTATTGTTGTGATGCAAAGGCAAGCTCCAACTCCCTCTCACCAATGCTTTTCTATAGGCTCCAACCTACAGGAGGCTCCTACCTTAATTCTGCAAGCTACAACTTGCAAGGAAGCTCCAACTCCCATCTATTTTCTGCAGGCTACAACTTATAGGAGGCTCCTACCTCAGCCAGCTACAACTGACATCTATCAAGCTACAACTTGATATGGAAGCACCAACTTCCTCACTCTTTAAAAACACTTGCTGATTTACCTGGATATCATCTTTGTTCTGTTCCTTCTTCACTGTGTCCACCAGCCTTCATATCTGCCTTATATCATCTCTGAATCTTCACAGCTTCTCTATCTGCTCCTCCTTCTTCTTACACTCTGCCTCATTTATCCATTCTCTAACCTCTCTATGCATATCTGTATGATATCATTTATAGGGTTCACCTCATGGTTGTTTGTATTCCACAGGGAATTCGAAGTGAACAGCCATGACTCTTTGACTTCCACCTTCTCATTTCTTTCCTAGCATATTCAGAAAAAATATAACAATATGTATACCTTTCAATATTACAGTGGGATATTTATTTGCCTCCGAAGACTTTCCTTTGCATCACAAATAATATAAAATCAATTAAAACATTTACATTTACATTTGCATCTGATATATCTCATTCAACCCTTTCAGTTCTTGGCTCACTGGGTGCTTGTCTTTTCTACTGCTGTAGTGTAACAAACCCACATTTTCATTCCTGTGCATTTCAAATTCATATTCTGCAAATCTGATTACCTTCATTGCACACCTCTTCAAATTTGCAATCTTTGTTCATTGCAATTGTGTATCTGATGCATATATAACTGCTTTACAAGTTTTATCCCCAAATAATTTTAAAGTCTCCTGCATATAAAAATGCATGCAAATTCTTTCCCAAATAAATTCACAATCTGGCAATATCATAAACTCTGCATGCGGAACTTTATACTTCAATTCTTAACTCTAAGGTCAAGACCACTTCTTTAGTCCATCTTAAGAATATGTGAAACAATATTCCACCTCATACTTGAATATATAAACCTCGCCTTCGCCTCATGGGTTTTAAACCATCATTCGAGCTTTAAACAAAACTCAATATATCATAAGCCCAAAGCTTATCTTTCGCATATAACAATAATACGCCCAGCATACAATTTCATTTATACATGGTTCGGCTTTATCATCAACCATAATATATATATCACCATAGATATATACTCCCCAATAAAATGTTAAGAAGCATTTAATAAGCCCCAACATTAAATTCATTGGTCCCACATCATTTCTTACCTCATCAACATTCACTAGAGAAAGGCACGCTCACCATACCTGCATTAATAATCCATTTCATATTCGAATATCAACCGTCATAATATAACCCCTTTCCTTTGGATTAAAAACTCGGCATATCATAACTCTTCACATTATATGTTGAACCATGCAACCTATATCACCCAATAATTTGCAACGTATTTGGGTCCCACATCTATCCCTTCACGTAAATCTTTGACTTTTGATTAAACATAATATATCGCATAATTGATATTGAGTCCCACCATATATCATTCAATTTACATTTAACATTTTAAGTCCCGCACCAACACATAGTCAGGCCCACGGCTTTATAACCCTACCTTAACCTTCATGCATCTTCATGGTGCAAACGTCGTTGATCTCTGATGGCTAGCAATCGGACGGAAATCACAAAAGTTTTAACCCCGTGACTTACCTCACAAAAATAATGTGAAATTAGTGGTTTTAGTAAACCACTTCAAGACACGCGTCAAGCGCTGGAATGTATCGCATTTTTTTCTTTGATACCACTTACCATTTTTAAGAAATGCAAAAACTACCAGTCTTTGCCTCAAACCTTCTTTTACTGTTTCAATAGTAAGGTCCCACCATATTCTTAACTCATGGTTTCGTTTATTGACTCAGGGTTCCACTCCAAACGCAGTTTATCTTTGATTTTATTCCGCATTCGTTGATCTTTGTCCGACTATGTATTCTGGTTCATAGTTCCACTTTAATCTTTCAATACTATGTTTCTACACAAATTCCTACGCTATTTTCCTTCGTTACATTCTGTGCAGAACCCCTTTGGCCTTCACAAAACGCCTTCCTTCCACTTGTTATTTCGCAATTTGTCTTCAATTCTACGGGGTTTCTTTAATTCATAACGTTGCTCTTTTGCTTCCACTACAACACTACTATCCTTACGATCCACTCATCCAGCATTTCTTCATAGAAATTAACCACACTTGCTCATTATCTGTGGTTTAGACCCATAAAAAACCTCACTCTGTCTTTACAGAGAAATTCTCTTTGACTTCATACATGGAATCCTTATAAAGGTTCTGCCCTTTTTACGATAGATTCATTCAATTACACACAAACTCATACAATTTCTTATTAAACCTTGAAGTCTACCACACATACCTTAAACCAAAGGATACCCATGTAATACTGAAATAGATTCCTTATATATGCAGATGAAATTACTTACAAAGGCCCTTTTTATCCTCCTACTCTGTCTCTAATTCCTCTACTGCTTCTGCTTCAATATCCTCCTTGTCTGTCTCCTTTTCCTTATTGTTGGTTCTTCTTTTTTCTTTTGCCTTAGTGATAGTTTAGGTGTTGCTCCTTTCTTCTCCTTTGCCATCAATGAAAATATTTCCAACAGTCTCCCCCTTTAGCATTGATGGCAATACTTTAATACTCTTCTTTTGCTTTCTTTTCCTCCCCCTTTGACATCAATGGCAAAGGGTTGCACATTTCCTAGTGTGGTTTCCAAATCTTTTCCATAATACTCTGATCTTGAGGACCTGTTCCATGCACTACTCACTTGCTCTGGCTCTTTTGTGACAATATTTGTTGACTGATCTCCCCCTGGAATGATGCTTTCTTTTCATGTTAGAGAGTAACATCTGCAGACACTACCCCTAGTTTTTCTCTTAGATATTCGAATGGTTCTTTAGCAAGAGGTTTTCTGAATATGTCTGTTGTTTGATCCTTTGTTGGTACATATTCCAACTTCACTACTTTCTGTGCTACTTGTTCTCTGAGGAAATGGTACTTAATTGGGATGTGCTTTGTTTTTGAATGAAATACAGAATTTTTTGATAAACTTATTGCACTTGTATTGTCACATTTGATTGAAATGGGATCATCCATGCTTACCTTCATGTCTTGGAGAGTTTGTTTCATCCACATTACTTGTGTGCAACATGTTTCTACTGCAATGTATTCTGCTTCTGTTGTAGATAGAGAGATAGAAGTTTGCTTCTTTCTTAGCCATGCCACCAGAATTTTTCCCAAATAAAATGCACCTCCACTTGTGTTTTTCCTGTCATCCATGCAGCTGGCCCAATATGCATCTGTATATGTTTTCAAAGTGAAGCTTTTTCTTTTTGGATACCATAGCCCATAATGTGCAGTTCCTTGTAGATATCTGAATATTCTCTTGATTGCTAGTAAGTGATTTTTTTTTGGTGCTACTTGATATCTTGCCACAAGTCCTACTGCCAACACAATGTCTGGTCTAGAGGTAGTTAGGTATAGCAGACATCCTACCATGGATCTGTAAAGTCTTTGATCTATATCTGCAGATCCATCATTAGCACATAGCTTGCATCCAGTGATCATGGGAGTTGACACAGGTTTGTAGTCTTCCATTTGGAACCTTTTCAACATCTCTCTTAAGTATTTTTCTTGTGAGATGAATGTTCCTGTGTTCTTTTGTTGAATTTTAAGTCCTAAATAGAAGGTGAGCTCTCCAATCATAGACATCTAAAATTCTAATTTCATTTCTTCAGCAAATTCTTTTGTTAACTTCTCTTTGTTGCTACCAAACATGATGTCATCTACATATACTACTACAATTAGGAGTTCATTTTCATTAGCCTTTATGTACAAATTGTTGTCTACTCCTCCTTTCTTAAAACCTTGTTTTTGCAAGTATTTGTTCAACCTTGAATACCATGCACAAGGAGCTTGTTTCAGCCCATATAAGGCTTTCTTTAATCTGCACACATAGTCTTGTTTATCTGTTAAGGAGAATCCTTCATGTTGTTCCATGTAGACTTCTTCCTCTAAATCTCCATTCAGGAAGGCAGACTTCACATCCATTTGATATACCTTGAAGTCATGGTAGCATGCAAAGGCCAAAAACATTCTAATTGCTTCCATTCTGGCTACAGGGGAAAATGTTTCATCATAATCAAGACCTTCAATTTGTGAATATCCCTTGCATACAAGTCTGCCTTTATTTCTGATTACCTGCCCTTGTTCATTCATCTTATTCTTGAATATCCATTTTGTGCCAATGACATTTTTCCCAGTGGGTCTTGGAATTAATTCCCAGGTATTGTTCTTCTCAATTTGGTCCAGTTCCTCATTCATAGAATTTACCCAGTTTTTGTCTTTGCTGGCTTCTTCGAACTTCTTTGGCTTTATTTGAGATAGCATGGCTAGGTATACTTCTTCTTTCTGTTCAGCTAGTTGTCTTCTTGTCTAGACTCCCACACTCTTGTCGCCAATGATTTGATCTTCTGGATGATTCTTTTGAGTGTGTCTCGAGGTACCTTTTATGTTAAATTCAATATCTTCTGTTGTCTTGCTCAGTTCATCATTATCTTGGTTCTCTTCTTCATGATATTCTGGAGGATTGTTGCATATTGTACTTCTTGTTCTGTTTGGTAGATCTTCATCAAATCTTACATCAATTCTTTCCACAATTTTGTGTAGTGTTTTTTTGTAGCACCTGTAACCCTTACTCTTGGATGCATATCCTAAAAATATTCCTTCATTAGCTCTTGCATCAAACTTCCCTAGTTTTTCATCATTATTTTTTATGAAACACTTACTTCCAAAGACTCTAAAGTGCTTGATTGATGTTGGTTTACCATGCCATAATTCGTAAGCAGTCTTGTCACAGTTTGGTCTTAAATGAGCTTTGTTAAGAATGTGAACAGTTGTGTGTACTGCTTCTACCCAGAAGGTTTGGGGAATGTTACTTTATTGCATCATTGCGCTGGAAATCTGTTGGCAAAGAAACAGGTCTTGCAGGCAAGACCCAGGTTCAGAGATTGGGGCCAACAAGGGAATCCGCTGTAGTCTAGAACCATGCCGGCATTGTCACCCTACTCTGGAGAGCAGAGAGTCTCACCCGAGGCGTGCCGTGACCACATGCAGAAGCGGAATAGATCGATAGTAGTGGAAGGATCCGCAACTCATGATTAATATAGAATTGATTGCATAAACATCATCATATACATAAGAACATTCAGAAGATTGAACAGATACTAAGCAAATAAAATTTTAAGACATCACAGACATCTTTCATGCATGAAAATCATATAGTAAGACAGCAACCTATAAATATATTGATAACTTTCAACCAGATCCATAGTTACATCGCTTCATAGGAAGAGCTTACAATTATGTTACAGACGTCTCATAAGACAGAAAGATAGATAGGAGAAGCCCAGGAACTATGAAGATATCATGCTCGGAACCGATCTCTCCTGCAGCATCCGCTCGATATTCTTCAATATCTCTACATCCGTGTCCCTTCTTTCAGCTGGGTGACGGCTATTTATTCACCCGCCATGGCAACTGCTAGTTCCTCTTGCGTTCTTCTTCAGCTTCTCTCTTGTTTTCTATGAGTTCTGCTCTCTGTCTTCTGTTGTATCTTCTCTTCATCTGCTCTTATGCATCCGCTTTCTTCAATTATCTCCTGTTCCCCCGCAACCTCAATATCTCCACTACTCACTGTGGTTGCGGCTTGCTCGCGGCTGCCATGTGTCGTTCCGCAACCCAAAAATCTGTTCTTCATTCAAAATTTAAAGCAAGGGCCCCAACAGGCCCCGACCACAGTTTCTTGACTCATCCCGAGTCAATCACAAATCACTGTCTCTATTTCCATCGCCCCACTGGACCCCATGTCCTATTCTTGCTGTGCGCCTTTGGTCTTATGCCCAAACAAGGGCCCCAACTCCGGGACCTTGCTGAACGTTGAAGCCTTAATCTCATTGAAGGTTGACACAGCTTGTTGCCAACCTTGTAATAATGTGTCTGTCTCTGCAGCGATCTTGGTGATAGTTGCATCTCCGACGTGCGCTGGTATAGTCCCGAACACCATGCCGATCTGGGTTTCGGCCTCAGCGACTAACTGCTACATTGTCTTGGCGCTGAGTTGGAGGGGTGGGTGGAGCTCTCGAATTGCTTGTTTGACCATCGCCGAGCCGGCCTCGGTTTGTTGGATCTGGACCTCTAGAGCATCCGCCTGAGCGTAGAGCTGGTCCAACTGCGAGGGGTCCGTGGCATCTTGAATTTCCTTCGAAATTTGTTGCAGCTACGCTGAAATAGGTTGCGTCTTGACCGTAAGGGCCGTTGAGCACTCCTAGAGACCTTTCAGGGGGTCATAAGCATCGCGCGCTGCAGAGTTGATTGTTTCCTGCATCTGGGTGACCTGGCCCTGTTTCTCTGCAATTTGTTCTGTATAAACTTCCTCTGGATCGGGCAGCGCTGGCCGTGCACTAACGCTGCTTGGAGCTCTGCATTTTCCTTGTGGAGGCCATTGAATGTGATCCTGAGGTGGAGGGCCTGCTCTTCGATATTTGTCTCAAGTACATCTGTAGGCATCTGAGTGTAGTGAGCCTCAATGGCTAGCTAGAGCCCTGAAAACACCCTGGCCACTTCATTTATCTGACCCTGTAGCTGCCTGTGTGCAGTTGTGAGTTGTTCGCGTTGTTCAGTAAGCGCGGTGATCTGCTGTTGTTGCTCTTCGCACCTCTGCTGTAGTTCGGAATGAAGTCGTTCCTCTTGATGGGCCGCCCTCTGGATAAAGTGGTACAGCTGAGCCATACCCCATTTTTCTAAATTGGCGACCCCAAAAGTGCTTGGATCCGACCGCTGTTCCTAGAGGGGTTGCCCACTAGCAACTGATCGGGTGGAGTACTCTTGAGGGGACGGCGGTGGGGTCTGATAAGGTGTCGAGTCGGCCATATTCAGGTCTGGCCGCTCCTGCTGATCTGTGTGGATGGTCTGTGGAAATACAGTAGGCTCAGGCTGAGCCCCAGCTGAGTCAACAACAATTTGTGTCATCTGTGTAATGATATCAGAAAAAGAGACTCGGGGTTCCCCAGCGGGGTCGACTGGTGGTACCACTGCTGTAGTACTTGAGTCAACCTAAACCTCGTGGTCCCCATTAAGTAGATCTCGGATTATTGGGTCTGACATAGTGGCGGATGAATTGGATGGTGCAGGTGAAGTGGTAGGTGGAGGTGGAACGGAGTGATAGGACGGAGGTGGAACGATACGTGATGGTGAAAGCCGAATTTTGATGAACTCAGAGGGGTCAATGGGTGGTTCTTCCTATATAGGCACCCCTGTACTCGGTGGCCGGGGTGGATCCTTCTCAGTGAGGTACACCACCGGACTCGACTCTATGGTTCGGGCCCGCTTGGACTGAGGAGCTTCTAAGGGGTCGGTGGACTTGCTCTTTTCCCCCATTGGGGTAGTCATCGGACTTGGAGAAGTAAACAAATCATTAAGGATGGGGGTGGTGATGGAAGTTGTGTGGAGATGCAATGTGGACTGAGAAAACTAGAACTCGGAGAAAACAGGAAAAGGAACGGCACCGCTTGAGACAACCTTGGCCACTTCATTAAAACTGCGTACATGAGTGTTCAGGTGGCGAATGAGGGGGACGAGCTGCAGGGTGGAGTCCTGTTGTGCCGCCTCCGCTTCTTTCTCGGCAGGCCATTGCTGCGGTAGCATCTGATCAAAATTGTAAGTGGGTACCCCGTTTCGGATTTCCATCGCGACCCTCAGCCACGAGAAAACTTCATTGTGGAAGATTGTGTCTTCGAACTGGAAATTTAGCGGCCGCATGTGAAATGTCTCCTCCGGCATGCAAGTAGGTCGAATGAAGGTATGCCTGTGGCTGAGTCCAAAACATACTTTCTCACTGTACTCATCCAGCAGGTTCCTAGGCACCCTTTGCTGGCTAGCTACCACATCTATCATTAAACCATACCAACTCTGAAATGCCTCTGCATTTACCTCTTTGGTGCTGGGATCACCTGACACCTTCCACGGGACGAACTTCATCGCTAGAGGCTGGCCCTCTGGTATTTCCACCAGTAGCCTGACGAGGGGAGTGTGTCACTTCCACGTGGAAAACGCAACTATCAAATACCCATAAATGAAGCTTGTGGCCCTCTTGTAGTTGTCTTCACATGCCTCGAATAGCTCCTTCAACAAGAAGGACCACCAGTTCAACTTCGCCCCCTGGACACAGTGCTCTGCAATGGAAATAGTATCCAGGGTACATTCTCCCTTTGTGTAGTGCCTCATTGTCTTACTGGAAATGAGGTAGCATGCGAACTTGATTTCAGGCTTGTTGATAAGCTCCATCTTCGCTCCCTTTCCTCCCTGAAGAGTGCCATATTTTGCATAATAGTCCGCATCTCCCTACTTCTTTTCTCGCTTGGAAGTGGTCTGACATGCAAACGATACATCCGGGCCATTCTCTAAAAGCCCTGTGAGCCGGTAGATATCCTCGACATGGATTGGAATTTCCTTATTCAACCATAGTGACCCGTTTTGGATGCGGCTGAGTAAGAACTTGGTGCACTGCATGGCTGGTCCTGTTGTCCCAAATACCAGGAGATTTCTTAAGTTCAGAAGGG
This sequence comes from Pinus albicaulis, assembly GCA_034641835.2. Lineage (NCBI taxonomy): Eukaryota > Viridiplantae > Streptophyta > Pinopsida > Pinales > Pinaceae > Pinus > Pinus albicaulis. Next base: position 336,468,527 of record CM076574.1, on the reverse strand, counting down.
AGGACTGTTCTAGGCCTCGAAACTCTAGCAAAATTTTGTTCGCTGAGCTCAAGGCTTCTGTGATATAACGTTCCATATACACCTGCCATTTAGGTGTCGGGACCTCGAAATATTCCGTGAGGTTTGTGTCTATGAGGGCAGCATTGCCGTATTTCCCGACGAGGGACTCTGTTTTATGAATTATGTTGTCGAGCTGTGGTTCTACAACTGCTGGGTTCGCTTTTGACATCTTCACTCGGCATTCATACACTTGCAGAATTGGTCTCAGCGTCTTCTCTCGGCTCCGTGCTTCTGAATAATTCTGCTGCTCTGGTTCTGCTCCAATTTCTAATTCTAACTGCTCCAGCATTCTCGTGCTTTTTTCCATGCAAGTTATGTAATTACCTGGCACGAGTGAGGTTGATGAGACCCCATAACGAGTTAATTCCCGCTGGCATTCTCCACGGTGATAATCGTGCGATCAATCACCTACTGAGGTGTACTCTGACATCTGCTGACGGTGGCATGGGGAAATGGGCGGATGCGACAACTGAGGTTACTTCGAATTATGGAAAAATTATTATTGCAGGGTTACTTCTAATTATGGCAATTTAAGCTGCAAATCTAGGCGATTCTACGGACTGACACAAGTACTAACTAAAATGACATGGACTGACACTGACACGTTTTTTGATCCTACCGGAATGACACGCTGGACACGGCCCTCCCCGACCACAATCGGTTGAGGTGCGGTACCCACAACAAAGCAGTTATTGACGACCTATACATGGACAATGAACACTATCTATTCTCATCCTGGTTGCGGGAGAGTTATTCATCTATGCTACTCTACGGCGTCTCTCGGTTGCGAGAGTTATTGATGAAAGGGGAAAGAAACTTATTCATGGTAGGGCTTCAAGCGTGCGCCATTCACCCACCCAGGTAAAATAGTACCGTCCAACTGAGCCAACCGAATGGCTCCAGAATCCCTAATCTCGAAGACGAATTAAGGTCCCAACCAGTGCATCTGCAGTTTTCCTGGAAACTTCTGAAACCTATTGTCATATAGGAGAACCTTTCCTCCAACCTGGAACATTTTTTTCTTGATGTGGCGGTCATGCCACACCTTCTGCCTGTCCTTCTGAACCTTCTGGTGGAACTCGGCCAGAAACCGTGCCTCATACAGTTCTTGTAATTCATGGAGGCACTCTTGTAGCGATTCCTCTTCCGAGAACTTCAGGGATGTGGCAATTAAAAGACTCGGTATGGTGAACTCAGCTGGAATCACATCTTCCCGGCCATACACTGTTGGAAATGTTGTCATTGATGGCAAAGGAGATGGCTAAGGATAAGTCAAATGAGTAGCAGAGGAGCTTCAGGAGCAAGGAGAAGCATCAGTCAAGGAGTAGAGATATTTGATTTGAGAAACTGGTTCTGAGTGTGGGAACATATTATAGAAAGTATGAAAAGAGTGTTGAAAACTGTGTGTCAAGGGTCGTGGAAATGCCCTGCATAAAATAAGGAATTCGGTGTTGTTGAGTAATTGTAATAAGGTTTAATGCAAATGGTTTGATTTACAAACAATTCTGATGCGCGGAGGATATATATAAAATAAGGGTTAGTATAGATATATGAAGATCCTCTGTTCCGAACCTAGATGTGTTGTATTGATCGAATAACTCTGAAATAAGGGCTCATTTGAGATTTTGCACATATATATCTGAAGGGCCGGAAGGATCGATGTCACAAAAGGAGAGGCGGAACCATAGTCAAATGCGCAGTGTGAATGGAGCTATGCGTAGTAACAGATGAAATCACAGCGGTGAAATGCGATGAATAGTTATATATATATCGAAAGGAGTGGAACAAGGTGAGGACGGAACCTAGAGTGGAGAACAGAACAGTGACCGAGAGGAGCAGTGACGGCGGTTTGGAGCAAAACCGTGGGTTTCATCACACCACCATCTGTCGGCAAGCGGTATTCCTGAATTCACAGCGATTCCATAGAGCAACTGACACGCGTCCCTGAGTGAATTGGAAAACCACCGTTTAACCTACGCCATCGCACGTTAGCCTTCGTACCAGGATGCCGAGCGATATTGACGAGGGTCGTTGATCTGGGAAAGGGCCATCGGACGGTGATCGCGCATTGGACTTGCCCGGGGTTTAACCAAGGTGCGCGGATGATAATTAAAGGTATGTGGCGTATGTTGGTGCAGGCCCAAGCTCTAATAGCCGTTGGATCAATTGAAGAGGTGGGGTCCGGAGCCAAGATTTATTATACGATTATGTGTTTAAAACAAAGCGTTGGATTTAATATAAAGTGCGAAGGATTATAAATTTAGTCCTAAGGTTCGGAGATATCTATATATATATATATATATATATATATATATATATATATATTATGAGGAAACCATGAGCATATAAGAATTTATTTATGTTAATATATATCAAATTTTGATGCGTTGGGGCCCACGCATATGTGTGTATTGTTCAATTAAGGTTTTAAGTTAAATAAGGTTCGACAGCAAAGTGGAAGTTCGTAAAAATATTACATATCACCAAGGATCTTAATATTTGACTGAATACCATACAGCTTGTATATGTAATGACCGTGTGCAAGGAGTAAGTGAGAGAAAAAACGGGATTATGACTTGATTAATATATATCACAATATCTGATATATTAAAGTGGAATGTGTGCATAAGAATGGCCTAGAACTGATTATAAGTCTAATGCATATGGATACATTTTGAAATGCCTAAGGTTTAAAAACAAATTCGAGGGTTAATTCAGATATATATAGTCCCGTATGGAATATTGTAAAGATTGAAATATAAATGTGTATGGAAAAGGAAAAAGAAGAGGAGAGCATGCAGAGATGAAAGTTCGGTTAACAGGAAGATGTACAGCAAAGGGATTCAAAAGTGCAGTGAACAGGTGAATTATGCAGGTGACAGTAAACAAAGAGTATGTAGAACAGCTTCTTAACAGCAGTAGAAAAAGACAAAATCCAGTAAAGCCAAAGTTCAGAAGAAAGTTGAGTGATATTGAAATGTGTAACTGAGAATGTAAAAATTTTGGTTGTTTATATTGTTTGTGATGCAAAGGAAAGTATCCTAAGGAAAAGAGAAAATCCCACTGTAGCATGGAAATTTGTACATATTGTTGAAATTTTAAAAAAAAATGAGTTGGATAAAGGAATAAGAAGACAGAAGCCAAAGAGTCATGACTGTTCACTCCAAAATCCTTGTGAAATACAAACATTCATGTGAGAATCTGTATATATAATATCAATTTGATATGCTCAAAGATGTTAGAGAGAGAAAATATTGTGAAGGCAGAGTATAGAAGTGCAAGGCAGAGAAGATTAAAAAAATAAGAGCAGAAAGAGAAGCTACAGAACAGAGCTGATATCTGAGGTAAATCAGCAAACATTCAGTTTGATAAACTGAGGAAGTTGGAGCTTCCCTATCAAGTTGTAGCTTGATAGCTATCAGTTGTAGCTGACTGAGGTTGGAGCCTCCTGTAGGTTGGTGCCTGCAGAAAATTGAAGGGAGTTGGTGCTTCCTTGCAAGTTGTAGCTTGCAGAATTGAGGTAGGAGCCTCCTGTAGGTTGGTGCTTGCAGAAAAACAATGGTGAGAGGGAGTTGGAGATTGCCTTTGCATCACAACAATAATAACATGTGGTTTTCTCCCTTTATGGGTTTCCACTTATATCTGGTGTCTCTGTGCATGATGTTTATGTGTTGATCTGATTTATATCATCTGCTTAATACCTGCTTCTCTCATATTAAGTCTGCTATTATATTATATTAATACTTGCTGCTCACATTCTAATATTACTCACATATTAAGCTGGACATGGAATGAAGGTGTAAATAAGGTTTATTAAAAAGAAAAAAAGACTATGAATGTGTTAAACTGATTCACCCCCCCCCCCTCTCAGTTTAACTAAGAGTTCAACAATTGGTATCAGAGCAAGTTCCTTTGTACAAGTCTAACAACTGAAAGGAGATCCTAAGTTCCCAAGATGGCTAGTAAAGAAGGATGCTCAACCAATAAATCCCCTTTCTTCACTGGTGAAAATTGTGCTTTCTGGAAAATCAGAATGAGGACATACATAATGTCTCTAGGAATATAAGTTTGGGCTGTTGTGGAATTAGGATATGCCCCGAAGGCAACTGACACAGAGAGAGAAACAAAACAAGATTTTTTGGCTAACGCAAAAGCCATGAATGCCATCCTGAATGGATTGTGTGAAGTAGAGTTTATTAAAGTAATGCACAAAGACACTACCAAAGAAATATGGGATACTCTTGAAAACATACATGAGGGAGACAAGAAAGTAAAGACTACCAAACTTCAAGTCTATAGAGCCCAGTTTGAAAACTTAAAAATGAATGATGATGAAGACATTGCCAGTTTCTTCCTAAAAGCTGCAGAAATTATTAATAATATGAAATCTCTTGGAGAAAAAATGCCAGAAAGTATAATTGTGCAAAATATTCTAAGATCTCTTCCATCCAGGTTTAATCCAAAGGTGTCTGCAATAGAAGAAACAGCTAATTGGGAGACCTTGACCATGAACCAACTACTTGGAAATCTAACAGCCTATGAAATGAGGCTCCCACAGAAGAAGCCAAGTACGAGGGAAGCAGCATTTAAAACAGAAAAGAAGAAAGAAGAAGAGGGAGACATATGCTCCTGCTCAGATGAAGAAGAGGCAAAGTTTGTCAAGAAATTGGATAGAGGCTCAAGTAAATACAAAGGTAAACTCCCCTTCAAATGCTTTAACTGTGTAAGAGTGGGACACTATGCTGCTAAGTGTCCTCACAAGAAAGTAAGGAATCAGGGTCAAGAGTCAGAGAAAAATAAATCAAAAAACTGGCAGAAAGGAAAGAAGTTCAGCAGAAAATCCCTCTATGCTCAACAAGACAGCAGTACATCTGAAGATTCAGATGAATCCTCAAGTGAAGAAGGAACCTCTCAATTCTTATTGATGGCCATAGAAGAACTTGAAGGTCTCCTGCTAGAAGATGAAGAAGAAGAAGGTGAAGTCGACCTTGAGGGGGAGCTAAGAAGTGCTCTAGAAGAGATTGATAGACTCAAACTGAAATGCAAAAAACAAAAGGACATTCTTCTCAAATATGTACGACAAGAACAGAATTCAGAAGTCCTTAAGCAGCTAAAAATAGAGCTTGAATAATCCAAGAAAATAGAGGACATGTTACTTAAGCAAATCAAAGAAAAAACTCAAGAACAAGAAAATTTGGAAGAAGAAGTAGTATGTCTCAGAAAGAAATTAGAAAATGATCAAAGGAAAGTGGTTATAAACTCTTCCCAAACAACAAGCTCTAGTAAGTTGAATGAAATTTTGATTGCTCAAAGATCCCCTATGATAAAGACTGGAATAGGCTATGAAGGAGAATCAAGTAAAGGAAAAGAAAAGGTTGACAGAGAGATTATTTTTGTAAAAGCAAAGAAGAATGATGAAGCAGCTCAAACAATTCCTACAAAAGAAGAAATCTGCAATAAGGAAGACAGAGATCAGAAGAAACCACTAGTAGCAAAGAATGTAATAAATACAAAGACCACTGAATATGTAAAATTTGGAAACCATCAAAGGAGATTATTCCCTCCAATGAAGAATGCCACCTGTTATGTCTGCCACAAGCTGGGACACATTGTTGCATATTGTCATGCAAGGAGGAGTAATTCAAACCAGCAAAAGATGCAAACATTGAAGAGAATGCCTCAAGCAAACAAATGGAAGAGACAACCTTACATCAGGTATGCAAATAGCTTCTATGGTTACTGCTTTTATTGTAAGGAATTTGGTCATAAAATCATTGAGTGTAGAAATTATGGACAAATATTGATGTTTAACACCTCAAGAAGGTTTATGAATCAAAGAAATTATGTTCATACTCATAATTCTACAAAAATTATGATCAAATGTTGTGTATGCAATCAAGTTGGACATATACCTTCCAAATGTCCTCTAAGAAGATGGAGGTCATCACCTCACAAAAGATACAAAACAAAAGGGTGCCTCCAGTGGATAAAGAAGGTGAATAAGTGTGACCTAGCTCTAACTGCTCAAGATCTGAAAAGTCAATGGTATTTGGATAGTGGCTGCTCTAAACACATGACAGGAGACAAAAGTAAGTTTATAACTCTTGATGAAAAGAAATCTAGCAATGTTACTTTTGGCAATGATAAGTCAGGAAATATCAAAGGAAAGGGCTCAGTCAGCATAGACAATGGCAGAGGAAAGGCCCAAGATGTACTATTTGTAGATGGGCTGAAAGCAAATTTACTAAATGACAAAGGTTGCGAAGTTCTATTTAGAACACAAGACTGTGAAGTCAGATCAAGCACCACAGGTAAGACTCTACTCAAAGGTGTTCGAACATAAAGCAATGTTTACATTATGAAAGAGGAAGATGAAGCATTCCATCTTAGCAAACTTGAGGAGTCATGGTTATCGCATAGGATATTGGGACATCTCATCTTCGATCATATCATCAGACTGAGCAAGAAGAAAGTTGTCAGAGATATGCCAGAAATAAAAAGGCCTTCAAATACCATATGCAAATCGTGTCAATTGGGCAAACAGACCCGAACATCCTTTAAATCTAAAGATGAGTTATCAACAAGAAGACCACTCCAGCTTGTGCACATGGACTTGTGTGGACCTGCTAGAACTAAGACACCAAGTGGAGAATCCTACTTCATGATGATAATAGATGATTTCTCCAGAATGACATGGGTTGCTTTTCTCAAGAATAAATCGGAAGCTCTAGACAAATTCAAAATATTTAAAGCATTAACAGAAAATCAGACAGGATGCAAGCTGAAATGCATCAAATCAGATAGAGGAGGTGAATTCACTGATTATGACTTTGCTGACCTATGCAATGAACATGGCATAAAACAACAATTCACCATTGCAGGAACACCTCAGAAGAATGGAGTAGCAGAAAGACAAAACAGATCTGTTCAAAAAATTGCCAGAGCCATGATGCAAGAGAATAATATTGCTCAAACCTTCTGGGCAGAAGCAGTGCACACAGCAGTACATATCCTTAATAAAGCTCACTTAAGGCCAAGCAGTGACAAGACTCCCTACGAACTATGGCATGAAAATCCAGCTTCAATCAAACATTTCAGAATCTTTGGTAGCATGTGTTACATAAAGAATAATGATGAAAATCTTGGAAAATTTGATGCAAGAGCAGATGAAGGAATATTTCTAGGATATGCATCCAAAAGCAAAGGGTACAGGTGCTACAACAAGACTCTTCGGAAAATAGTAGAAAGCATTGATGTAAGATTTGATGAAGAACTTCAAAACAATACAAGAGATACTGACTGCTGCAGTCCATCAGATAACCATGAAGAAGAAGACCAGAATGATGATGAAACAAGCAAGACTACAGAAAATGAAGAGCTGAGCTCAAAAGCCCCCTCAAGATACACTCAGAAGAATCATCCTGAAGATCAAATCATAGGAGATAAGAAAGCAGGGGTCCAGACAAGAAGGCAGCTAACAGAACAAACTGAAGAAGTATACATAGCCATGTTGTCACAAATAGAGCCAAATAAATTTGAAGAAGACAGCAAGGACAAGTCTTGGGTAAAAGAAATGAATGAGGAATTGGACCAAATTGAAAAGAACAATACCTGGGAACTAGTTCCTAGACCAATTGAGAAAATATCATTGGTTCAAAATGGGTATTCAAAAACAAAATGAATGAGCAAGGAAAAGTAATTAGGAATAAAGCCAGGCTGGTCTACAAAGGATACTCACAAATTTAAGGACTTTATTACGATGAAACATTTTCCCCTGTAGCCAGAATGGAAGCTATCAGAATGTTCCTGGCATTTGCATGCTACCAAAACTTCAAAGTATATCAAATGGATGTAAAATCTGCATTTCTGAATGGAAACTTAGAAGAAGAAGTCTACATGGAACAACCAGAAGGCTTCTCATTGACAGACAAAGGAGACTATGTGTGCAGACTGAAGAAGGCCCTATATGGACTGAAATAGGCTCCTCGTGCTTGGTACTCAAGACTAGATAAGTATTTGCAAAAACAAGGCTTTAAAAGAGGTGGAGTAGACAGCAATCTATACATAAAAGCCAATGAAAATGAACTCCTGATTTTTGTAGTATATGTTGATGACATTATGTTTGGAAGCAACAGAGAAGAACTAGAAAAAGGGTTTGCTGATGAGATGAAAACAGATTTTGAGATGTCTATGATTGGAGAACTCACTTTCTATTTAGGACTTCAAATTCAGCAAAAGAACATAGGTACATTCATCTCACAAGAAAAATACTTAAAGGAAATGCTGAAAAAAGTTCAAAATGGAGGACTGCAAACCTGTGTCAACTCTCATGACCACAGGTTGCAAGCTATGTGCTGATGATGGGTTTGCTAATATAGATCAAAAGCTCTACAGATCCATGATTGGAAGTCTATTGTATCTGACTGCATCAATACCATACATCAAGCTAGCAGTAGGACTAGTGGCTAGATATCAAGCAACACCTAAACAAAATCACCTTCTTGCAGTCAAAAGAATATTCAGATATCTACAAGGAACAGCACAATATGGACTTTGGTATCCTAAAGGCAAAAGCTTCACCTTGACAGCATACACAAATGCAGATTGGGCCAGCTGTGTGGATGACAGGAAGAGTACAAGTGGAGGTGCATTCTATCTAGGAGAAAGTCTGGTGGCATGGTTAAGCAAGAAACAAACATCTTTCTCCTTGTCTACAGCAAAAGAAGAATATATAGCAGTAGCAGCATGTTGTACACAAGTCATGTGGATGAAGCAAACTCTCCAAGACATGAAGGTAAGCATTGATGAACCTATCTCAATCAAATGTGATAATACAAGTGCTATAAGTATATCAAAAAATCTTGTGCTTCACTCAAAAACAAAGCATATCCCAATCAAGTATCATTTTCTCCGAGAACAAGTGGCTTAGAAGATAGTAAAGCTGGAGTATGTGCCAACAAAAGAACAGACAGCTGATATATTTACCAAACCTCTTGCTAGAGAACCATTTGAATATTTGAGAGATGAACTAGGGGTAGTATCTGTAGATGCTACTCTCTGATATGAAGAGAAAGCACAGCTTCAGGGGGAGAACATAAATAAAAATATCATTCCAGGGGGAGATCAGCCAGCAAGGAAAGCATGAAACAGGTCCTCAGGGTCAAAGGATTATGGAAAGAATACACCCAGCATACAGGATTCAATGAAAAGGCTAAAGGATCAGAATTTTAGATTTAATCCAAAATTAGGAGCAGCAGGGTACAAAGTCAGAAGATCTCAGAGAGAGGAAATGCAGAAAGCAGAAAGGAAATGAGCAACCCTTTGCCATTGATGTCAAAGGGGGAGGATATCAACAGAAGAAAGGGTCTTGTCTTAAAAGGAAAGCAGAGGAAGTGCATTGTCATCAATGCCAAAGGGGGAGACTGTTGGAAATGTTTCCATTGATGGAAAAGGAGATGGATAAGGAGAAGTCAAAGGAGCAGCAGAGGAGCTTCAGGAGCAAGGAGCAGCATCAGTCAAGGAGCATAGAAACTAGTTCTGAGTGTGGGAACATATTATAGAAAGTATGAAAAGAGTGTTAAAAACTGTGTGTGAAGGGTCGGGGAAATTCCCTGCATAAAATAAGGAATTCGGTGTTGTTGAGTAACTGTAATAAGGTTTAATGCAAATGGTTTGATTTATAAACAATTCTGATGCGCTGAGGATATAGATAAAATAAGGGTTAGTATAGATATATGAAGATCCACTGTTCCGAACTTAGATGTGTTGTATTGATCAAATAACTCTGAAATAAGGGCTCATTCAAGATTCTGCACATATATATCTGAAGGGCCAGAAGGATCGATGTCACAAAAGGAGAGGCAGAACCATAGTCAAATGCGCAGAGTGAATGGAGCTATGCGTAGTAACAGATGAAATCACAGTAGTGAAATGCGATGAATAGTTATATATATATATCGAAAGGAGCGAAGTATTAGAAGATGGAACCGAAGTATTAGTATTAGAGTGAAAGGCGGAAGAACCTGAGTGCAACTGAATAGGGCGTTGATGGATAGAACCTTGGAAGCACATAGTAATGGAACTGTGCGTTATATATATAGTAGGACCGTGTTGAAACGCCAGGGACCAAGGCCACTTATAAAGGAGCGGAACACATAAAAGAGCGGAACAAGGCGAGGACGGAACTTGGAGCATGAGAGAAAGATGGAACTGTGACTGAAGTGAACAGTGAACGTGGTTTGGAGTTGAAGGGTGGTTTTCATCACACCACCTTCCGTCGGGCAAGCAATTTTCTCCATTTGCGAGAAATTCCATAGGTTGATCGACGCGTGTCCTCAACTGACATTGCAAAACCGCCTCCCACTACGCGCCATCGCGCGTTAACCATCGACCAAAGACGCGGAGCGATATTGACATAAGTCGTCGATCTGGAGGGAAGCGATCTGACGGTGGCTGTGTTCGGAAGGTGCACAAAGGATAACCCAGGTACGGCGCGCCATCGCGCGTTATTGTTCGCACAAGTAGCCCTTGCGATATCCGTTGGATCGTCAAGGCCGAGGCGACGCAATAACAGTCGTTGGATGGAGAGACCATTAGCGTTGGGGCCCACGCATATGTGTGTGTTGTTCAATTAAGGTTTTAAGTTAAATAAGGTTCGACGGCAAAGTGGAAGTTCGTAAACATATTTCATATCACCAAGGGTCTCAATATTTTACTGAATACAATACAGCCTGTATATGTAATGACCGTGTGCGTAGGGTAAGTGAGAGCAAAAACGGGATTATGACTTGATTGATATATATTACAATATATGATATATTAAAGTGGAATGTGTGCATAATAATGACCTGTAACTGATTATAAGTCTAATGCATATGGATGCATTTTTAAATGCATAAGGTTTAACAACAAAGTCGAGGGTTAATTCAGATATATATAGTCCCGTATGAAATATTGTAAAGATTGAAATATGAATGTGTATGGAAAAGGAAAAAGAAGAGGAGAGTGTGCAGAGATGAAAGTTCGGTTAACAGGAAGATGTACAGAAAAGGGATTCAAAAGTGCAGTGAACAGGTGAATTATGTAGATGATAGTAAACAAAGACTATGCAGAACAATTTCTTAACAATAGTAGAAAAAGAAAAAATCCAGTAAAGCCAAAGTTCAGAAGAAGAGTTGAGTGATATTGAAATGTGTAACTGAGAATGTAAAAATTTTGGTTGTTTATATTGTTTGTGATGCAAAGGCAAGTATCCTAAGGAAAATACAAAATCCCACTGTAGCATGGAAATTTGTACATATTGTTGTAATTTAAAAAAAAAATGAGTTGGATAAAGGAATAAGAAGACAGAAGCCAAAGAGTCATGACTGTTCACTCCAAAATCCTTGTGAAACCCTTGTGAAATACAAACAGTCATGTGAGAATCTGTATATATAATATCAATATGATATGCTCAAAGATGTTAGAGAGGGAAAATATTGTGAAGGCAGAGTATAGAAGTGTAAGGCAGAGAAGATTAAGAAAAGAAGAGAAGAAAGAGAAGCTACAGAACAGCGCTGATATCTGAGGTAAATCAGCAAACATTCAGTTTGATAAACTGAGGAAGTTGGAGCTTCCCTATCAAGTTGCAGCTTGATAGCTATCAGTTGTAGCTGACTGAGGTTGGAGCCTCCTGTAGGTTGGTGCCTACAAAAAATTGAAGGGATTTGGTGCTTCCTTTCAAGTTGTAGCTTGCAGAATTGAGGTAGGAGCCTCCTGTAGGTTGGTGCCTGCAGAAAAACAGTGGTGAGAGGGAGTTGGAGCTTGCCTTTGCATCACAACAATAATAAGATGTGGTTTTCTCCCTTTATGGGTTTCCACTTATATATGGTGTCTCTGCGCATGATGTTTATGTGTTTATCTGATTTATATCATCTGCTTAATATCTGCTTCTCTCATATTAAGTCTGATGTTATATTATATTAATACTTGCTGCTCACATTCTAAGATTACTCACATATGAAGTTGGACATGAAATGAAGGTGTAAATAAGGTTTATTAAAAAGAAAAAAAGATTATGAATGTGTTAAACTGATTCACCCCTATCGGTTTAACTGAATTTCAACATACCTCGTGGAACGGTGTTTTTGATTGGTGACTTCTGTGATAGGTAGGCCCTCGTCTTGGTACAGTAGCAGCTCCTCCAGTCATCCGTGGGCATTGGGGTCTGCATTGACCCTTTTCGAGGATTTTTTTGAATGATTCAACAGTACCATTGGCTTGCGGGTGGTACGGTTTTCTTTTGTGATGTTGAATCATGAAGGTGTCCAGCAGCGATTTGATCGTCTCATTAATGAAGTGCGTACCTTGATCACTGGTTAAGCTCTGTGGGCAACCAAACCTGCTGATGATGTGTTCAAAGATGAACCAAGCTGTTGTATTGGCTATACAGTCCCGTACCGCCGCGGCCTCAAACCACCGGGTTAGGTAGTCGGTGGCGGTAATGATGTACCTGGCCTTGGAATGCCTAGCTACCGGGGCTATGGGACCTATAAAGTCGACAACCCACTTCTCAAACGGTCGCAACACATGCATCGGGTGTAGCGAGAGCTCATCTCTGTAAGAGGGCCTCCCTGTTCGCTGACATACATCTCATCTCTTAACAAATGTCTTACAATTGGCATGGACTGTCGGCCACCATAGCCCAGCTTGGAGCACCTTCCTGGCAGCAGGTTTCGCCCCCATATGCCCGCCTGCAACGCCGTTGTGGCACTCCCACATCACGGCTTCGCATTCGTGGTTGAGTAGGCATCTACGCAAAACCTCATCGAGGCCAAATTTGTACAACTGCCCCGCAATCAGTTGGTATTCAGCAGCGCAAACAACTAAGTGTCATTTCTGGAGTGGGGTATAGTTCTAAGGGCACTGCCCGTTGTAAAATAGGTTGCGATGTCAGCCAGATAATCTAGTATGGCTTTGACCCGAAAAAGATCAGCATCCGGCATCTGATCATCGAGAGAGTCATCGTTCTCCCCCGTTTCCAACCGGGATAAGTGATCGGGCCCGACGTTCAACCTCTCGGGCTTGACAATCACTCGAATGTGAATTCTTGGAAGAGTAGAAGCCATCGACAGATCCGTCCTTCCAAAATGGGCTTATTGACCAAGTAATTTGACACGGAGTGATCTGTAAAGAACTTGAATTTACCTCCTAGAAGATAGTGGCGGAACTTTTGGAGCGAATACATCATCGCAAGGGCCTCCCTCTCGGTAGTGGTGTAATTCCACTCTGTGTTAGACAGTTTGCGACTGGTGAAGTAAACTAGGTGGTCAACTGTTGTCTCCCCTGGTTGCGCCAAGACAGCCCCAAGAGCAATACTGGAAGCGTCAATATGCACGTGGAACTGCTTATCCCAGTCTGGGTGAAACAGAATAGGTGTTGAGGCCAGCTTCTCCTTCAAGGTCTCAAGGGCTATCTTGCACTGCTCTGTCCACTGGAACACTTCTGACTTCCGCAATAACTTTTCTAGAGGAGCGGTGATATTCGCGTAATTTCTGATGAACCGTCTGTAATAACCAGTGTGCCCGAGAAGAGCCCCCAACTGCTTCACTGTTTCGGGGGCTTCCATGTGGACGATCATGACTACCTTGGCGGGGTCGACGCAGACCCCTTGCTTACACACCACATATCCTAATAACGTTCCGAAAGGAACTGCAAAGATGCATTTCTTCAGGTTCAAGGAAATCTGCAATTGTCGACACCAATCAAACATGATGCGTAATAGGGTGGCGTGGTGTTTCAGCAAAATTTAGACAGTCCAATCATCCATGTAGACTTCCAGAAACTTATGAATGTACTCCCGGAAAGCAGCGATGACGATCCGGGAGAACACAGCAGGGGCGTTCTTCAACCCGAATGGCATCACGTGGTACGCAAACGAACCCCACTCGGTGGTGAACCTCATCTTCGTTTTTTCCTCTTCCGCAATGCACACCTGATGGTAGCTCGAGAATCCATCAGTGAAGGAGTAGGCCTCATTCCCCGCAACATGGTCCAATACTTTGTTGTTGAATGGAGTGGGCAATGGGTCGTGGATGCAAGCGTTGTTCAAACTCCGGTAGTCGACATGGACGCAGATTTATGACTTGTCCTTCTTATTCTGAATGACAATAGGACTCACCAACTCAGCTTCTGCCACCGGAAAGATTAGACTTGCTGTCAGCATTCTATCAATCTCCATCTTGACCTTTTCTTTTATCCGAGGGTTCAACCGATAGGGTCGATGCTTCAAGGGCCTGGCGTCTGGTTTCAGCACAATACACATTTCTCTGAGGTCACCTTTGATTCCTTTTAAGTCTGCAACCAATGAAGGGAATAGGTCTTTGTATTCCTGGAGGAGGCTAAAAATTTCCTTAGTCGTCTCCTTGTCCCAGTAGTCCCCAACTGTAGCCATTTTGGGTTTTTCCTCCGTGCCGATGTTTAGCTTCTTTATCTTCAGTGGGAGTAGATGGACGCCTTCAGTGGTCAGCTCTTCTTTGATGCCCCACTCTCCTTCCTTCTCTTCAAAATATAGGTGCCTCAGGTCCTCCAGACTGTCATCGTCTGGATTGCCATCGACCCGTTGGCAAGCCAGCTCATGCCTGCCCTCCCGTTGGTCCTCGGATCACCGAGAAACAAAACGCCCTTGATGGCCTGTAGTGCCTGGGACACTAGCTCTGTCTCCCCTTCGAACGAAAAGCATCGAACAAATTTGTGCGCGACTTCCTACCAAGAGCTAGTCCCTCTTTTTCGCTCTTCTTCTAAGTACCATGCATGGGGAATGGTATCTAAGGAGTGGACAAACTTATGTACCCACAGCTCTTCCGGATACCCTATACTTTGTCACTGTGCCTCACAGGTTTTCAGGTGGTCCCTCAGATCGGAAGTCCCTTGGTACTTGGGCCTACTTCGAGAGCCTTCGTCTTCTTTGAACCGTGCCCTCAAAGCCTCTGCCACACAACTCCATTGTGACGGGGTGCTACGGTGATTTTTCCACCACCTAGCTGATGTGGACTATAGTGCTACATCCAAAAGTGGTAGCCTACGTCCTTCTGGTACCATGTCTTCTACCTTTGCAATAAAGGTATTGACGGCTTGCATGTTCGACATGGTGAGTTACTCCCTGATATCAGTGCCAATCCAACGGACTCAGGAAATGTTGGCACGTCTCCGCGTGCTGGTCTCATACCCACCTTGTTGCCAGTCTTCCCAGGCTAGTTCCGATCCCAACTCCGAGCTCTGGACACTGCGCTAGTTGACGGAGCCGGTTGCGGTTGAGGTAATTTAGTCCTCCCGTTTCCCTGCTGTCATCTGATAAAGGTTGTCCAACATCTGATCATCCTCCCGATTATCCACAGTTTGTGTATATCTTGAGCCTTGATATGGGTCGAGAGGCTGAGCGACTCGGACTTCTCCATCTTCAAAAATCATCAACTCCTTTTTGAGGTCGATGATGGCGTAATTCTCAAAAGCCCAGTCGATTCCTAGCAGTGCAAGGTAAGGATCCTTGTCTCCCATAATGTCGATGACCTCAAATTCCATGTAAGTCTTCACCCCCACAATGTCGACCTCGACACCCTCGATTCAACCGATTGGCACAATGCAGTACTAGTTCTCCATTCTAAGCTAGATTGGCGAGTAGGTCAGCCGTGGCCGCCCAAGAGCCTCCCACGTCTTACGCGGCAGGATGTTGACATCAGATCCTAAGTCAAGCATGGTATCGGTGATCTAAAATCTTGCAACCTGCATGTTAAGCCGGAACTCTTTTTCCGTTCTTCACTTGTTCTGCTTGACCTACTATACGTACTGGGGTGCTGTGTTCAAAGGTTCCCTCAGCCCTATATTCCCCTGCAGTACATCCTCCAAGGTACGCTTGAGTTGTTCCTGTATTGAAGCATTATCAACAATCTTAAGGAATAACTGGAGCCATTCCTCAATTAGGGTCCCTGTGACGTCCTGTTCTCTGGAATCAATTGTCAGGGGTACTTAGAGGCCTTTGGCTCCCCCCAGCTGAGAAAATGTCTCCACCGCATCCTGGAATTACTTCTTATGTGCGTCCGGCCTGATTACTTGTTTCAGGGAGGCGGGTCAAATCCCTCATTCCGGCTCCTTTCCACGAGCGTCCTCCCCTGTCTTCTTTCCGCCTCGTGTCACAATAGCTACGTTTTTCATATGCGGAGTCACAATTCCACGAGGTTTGGAGTTTACCAGATTCGTGCCCCTCTTCCGTGCTCATTCCTCCCACTTCTTGATAAGTTCAGGGCAGTCCTCTGTTGCATGGGTGTTCACGCGGCACTGGGAACACCATGGGCATCTGGGAATAGGGAATTCCCGAGCCACATGACCCTCCTGGTCACAGTTGTATCATTTCAGCGAACCCCGTCCCCCTGTGTGGCCTCTGTGCATTCCGCCTTCTCTGCCCCTGAAAGCCTCGTTCACCCTATAGGAGGGTCAGTCCAATCGGTCCGCTAGTGCGTCGAGGGATCTACACTGCTCGGTGTTGTGAGTCGTGGAAGAACAAAACTCACAGTATACATTTTTTGGGACGTTGGAGTACTTCCGCAATATTGGGCACATCCAAGGTTGATGCCCTATCGTCCGGAAAATTTCGCAATATTCCGTGGTGGTTTGGTTTTGTTGAGGTGGGAACCCCGTGTAAGGTTGTTGTGGCTGGTATACCCCCTATGGATTCATCGTCGCGCCACCCCCATTAGGTGGACCTCCTTGTATTGCCGCGACCGAGGGCCCCACACCCGAGCTACGCAACTGGGGACACTCAGTTGCCACGTGCCCTTTGACCAGACAGTGTGTGCACCAAACATTCGGCTTGGCTGGTCTTATAGGTTGCATCTCCTTAAGTTTCTCAGTCAGACTAGAAATTTGATGTTGTAATCCCAGTAAGGAAGGATCCTGCGGGGCCGGCCCTCCCCGATATTCCTGAGGGTAGCCCGCCATTGCCTCTATCTTCATGGCCTGCTCCAGAGCGTCCTGCAAATTGTCGATCTTCTGCTGGGTGAGGGGGGTTCGTGTCAAGGGAAGCAGAGCCTTGATGAACCAGTCCCTCTGATGGTTTGGGTCGATCGGGTAGCTAAGTTTCCCGATTGTGTCTTTGAACCGACGCATGAGCTCCCATGTAGTCTCTCCTTCTTTCTGCTTAATCTCCCAGAGCTCAGACAGACCCTGCTGGTCTGTTTGGGGGAGCTTATATTCTCGGACAAAATCCCGCTTGACATCTGCGATTGCTGGATTAGGATGGGCCTCGGACCACTTGATGAACCATCGCAGAGCCCTTTCTCTAAGCATGGTTTGGAACTCTATTAGCTTCCCTGTGTCTGGCATCTACCTGGCCCTCCATATGGCTTTGCAAAGATACCAGTGTTGCTCTACATCATCATTACCACGGCCAAAAAATTCTGGATACCAGGTGAATGACTTAGCCATATTTACTTGCGAAGGGTTGACCAAGATAAACCCTCCAGGTCCTGGTTGCATGACTATACCACTGGGAAATGTAATACTACTAGTGATGCTGCTAATAACATGTGTCGATGTCGACAATGAACTATTGTGCAATCAACTCAATGCTTGCAACTTAACAAAAATATTACTTAAAGGTTGATAGAGTACCAGGGGAAGGTAGGAGTCCTTGCCGTGCAAATTTTGGGAAGTAGGGCTGCCTGGAGAGATGAATGTTGTCCTCTCTTGAAACAACCGCTGCATCACGATGCACCATTCGCCATCGAAACTCTCTTCGGGCTGCACACTTGCACCGTCTTCATCAGTCGTCATCTCCCTTCCTCTCCTAGCTGGGCTCCCATGCACCCGTCGCACTCCCACAGCGATCCCTTCCCTCTCCAGGGTACCCGCCTGAGTATCCATATTTCCAATCCTCTGAGGCGCCTCCTCTTGGTTCTTCCTATTGTTTCCCCATTATTTCAACTCCCGCGTCACCCTTTCTCGCCACCTGTCGGCGATCTATGCCCTCCAATGTGCATGTCGCTCCCTCAACCTCCTCACGGCCTCATAATCCATTCCCCACTCCCCTGCTTCACACTTCACGCGGCATTTGTCCCCTCTTCCCTTCCCCCAGCACTGGAGGTTTACGCTTCCATGCTCAAATTTTGGAATTCCATCAGTCCTTCGTCCACCATCAGGGCCTTAATCCACAGTGGAATCTCCTTGAGTAGCTTCCCTCTTAACCTGGAGTGGAAGATAGCCTCATCCTTTGAGAAGTATTGGTAGCACTCTGTGGAAAACTCCACAATATATCCGTCCAAAGTGGTCTCTACCCAGAAATCCACTGCACGGGTCAACTTAGTATCCAGCCGGTGCAGGGCCACGAGATCCCCGTGCACCCACTTGAGGTTTATCTTCCTCGAGCTATCCCTAGGTACCTTGGTCTGCAACCTCCGCAACCAATTGTAGAGGTCGCTATGGAATTTTACCCAGAGGATCTCATAGGTATCACTGCTAGAATCCGAGAAAAGGATGAGATCCTTGAGCACCTTCTCCTTTTGATTCGTCAACTCCACTTGTTGAGCAATAAACTGATCCATATGGTTATCCCACCATCTCCGTATTTCTCCTTAAAAGACCCTCAATACCATGATCTAGTTCCCCTCATAACGTGTAGGCTCTTGGCAACGGAAGCATTTGTTGGCGAAGAAACAGGTCTCGCAGGCAAGACCCAGGTTTAGAGATTGGGGCCAACAAGGGAATCCGTTGTAGTCTAGAACCACACCGGCATTGTCACCCTACTCCGGAGAGCAGAGAGTCTCACCCGAGGCATGCCACGACCACATGCAGAAGGGGAATAGATCGATAGTAGTGGAAGGATCTGCAACTCATGATTAATATAGAATTGATTGCATAAACATCATCATATACACAAGAACATTCAGAAGATTGAACAGATACTAAGCAAATAAAATTTTAAGACATCACAGACATATTTCATGCATGCAACTCATATAGTAAGACAGCAACCTACAAATATATTGATAACTTTCAACCAGATCCACAGTTACATCGCTCCACAGGAAGATCTTACAATTCTGTTACAAACATCTCATAAGACAGAAAGATAGATAGGAGAAGCCTAGTAACTATGAAGATATCATGCTCGGAACCGATCTCTCCTGCAGTATCCACTCGATCTTCTTCAATCTCTCTACATCTGTGTCCCTTCTTTCGGTTGGGTGATGGCTATTTATTCACCCGCCATCGCAATTGCTAGTTCCTCTTGCGTTCTTCTTCAGCTTCTCTCTTGTTTTCTATGAGTTCTACTATCTGTCTTATATTGTATCTTCTCTTCGTCTGCTCTTATGCATCTGCTTTCTTCAATTATCTCTTGTTCCTCCGCAACCTCAGTAGCTCCGCTACTCACGGTAGTTGCGGCTTGGTCGCGGCTGCCATGTGTCATTCTGCAACCCAAAAATCTGCTCTTCATTAAAAATTCAAAACAAGGGCCCCAACACAATCTGTTGTACTAACCTGTTTTGTCTCTCTAGCACTCCATTCTGTTGAGGTGTCCCTGCAATTGTAAATTGTTGTTTTATCCCATGCTCATTGCATAGGTCTGCAAAGTCATAGTCTATGAATTCACCTCCTCTGTCTGATCTGATGCACTTTAGCTTCCATCCTATTTGGTTTTCTGCTAATGCCTTGAATATCTTGAATTTCTCAAGTGCTTCAGATTTATATTTGAGAAATGTTGCCCACATCATTCTAGAAAAATCATCTATTATCAACATGAAATAAGATTCTCCACTTGGTGCTTTAGTTCTTGAAGGTCCACATAGGTCCATGTGTACAAGCTGAAGTGGCCTACTTGTTGATAGTTCATCTTTGGTCTTAAAAGATGTGTGGGTTTGTTTGCCCATTTGGCAAGATTTACATATGGTATTTGAAGGCTTCTTTATTGCTGGCATATCTCTAACTGCTTTCTTCTTGCTCAAACTGATGATGTGGTCAATGTTAAGGTGTCCCAATCTTCTATGCCATAACCATGACTCATCAAGTTTGCTTAGGTGGCATGCTTCATTCTCTTCTTTCACTATATAGACATTATTTTCTATTTGAATACCTTTGATCAAGGTCTTTCCTGTGGTGCTTGATCTTACTTCACAGTCTTGAGCTCTAAAAAGAACCTCATAGCCTTTGTCACACATTTTACTGACACTTAGCAGACTGGTTTTCAGCCCATCCACAAATAGTACCTCTTGAGCCTTTCCTCTTCCATTATCCAGACTGACTGAGCCTTTCCCTTTGATTTTCCCTGTTTTATCATTGCCGAATGTTACATTCCCATATTTCTTTTCATCAAATTTTACAAACTTACTTCGATCTCCAATCATATGTTTTGAGCATCCATTGTCCAAATACCATTGGATTTTCTGGTCTTAAGCTATTAGAGCTAGGTCACACTTATTCAACTTCTTTTTCCACTGCATGCTTCCTTTTGTTTGGTACCTTTCCTGAGATGATGGACCACATTCTCTCAGAGGAAATTTGTGACACTTGTGCCCAACTTGATGGCAGTCAAAGCATTTGATTATGTTTCTGAATGAACTATGTACATGAGTGAATTCTCCATTGTTCATCCATCTCCTTGAGTTTCCATACATCAGTTTTTTTCCATTCGATCTGCACTCCTTGGCTTTATGGTCGTACTCCTTACAGTAAATACAATACCCATAAAAACAATTAGCATACCTGATGAAGGGTTGTCTTCTCCATTTGTTTGCTTGAGGTAGTCTTTTCACTTTTTGCATCCTTTGCTGGTTGGAATCGATTCTCCTTTTATGACAGTATGCAGCAACATGTCCCAGTTAGTGGCAGGCATAACAAGTGACATTTTTCATAGGGGGAAATAATCTCCTTTGATAGCTTCCAAATTTTATATATTCAGGAGTATATGAGCCTTTTTCAGTTGACTGTTTATTTATTTCGTTCTTTTTCATTTGAGGTTCCTTTATGTTCCTGTTTACTTCATTGCAGGCTTCTACTTCTGTAGGAACTTTCTGAGCTGCTTCATTATCCTTAACAGCTTTTACAAAAATGATATTCCTGTTATCTGTTTCTTTGAATTTACTTGTTTCTCCTTCATAGCCTATCCCAGTTTTTATAAGAGGAGATCTTTGAGCATCTAGTATGTTATTCAACTTATGAGAGCTTGTCATTTGAGAAATGTTTATTGACAGTTTCCTTTGGGTGTTTTCTAATTTCTTCCTCAAGCATACTACTTCTTCTTCCAATTTCTCTTGCTTCTGAATTTTATCCTCAATTTTCTTAAGTAAAGTGTCTTCTACATTCTTGGCTTCTTCAATCTCTACTTTCAACTGAATGAGGTCTTCTGAATTTTTTTCTTCTCTTACATATTTGAGGAGAATGTCTTTCTGTTTTCTACACTTTAGTTTAAGTCTGTCTATTTCCTTCAGGGAACTTCTTAGCTCCCCCTCAAGATCAACTTCACCTTCTTCCTCATCTTCTAGAAGAAATCCTTCAAGCTCTTCTTTGGCCATCAATACAAATTCAGAGGTTCCTTCTTCATTTGAGGTTTCATCTGAGTTTTCAGATGCACTGCTATCTTGCTGAGCATAAAATGATTTTATTCTGTATCTATTCCCTTTCTACCAGTTCTTTGATATGGTTTTCTCTGACTCTTGAGTCTGATTCTATATCTTCTTATGAGGACACTTAGAAGCATAGTGTCCAACTCTTCCACAGTTAAAGCATTTAAATGGAAGTTTACCTTTATACTTTCCTGAGCCGCTATCTAATCTTCTAATAAATTTAGCCTCTTCTTCATCAGAGCAGAAGCATGTATCTTCTTTTTCTTCTTTGCTCTTCTATGTCTTAAAGGATGCCTCCCTCACATTTGACTTCCTCTGTGGCAGTCTCATCTCATAGGCTGTTAAGTTTCCAAGTAATTGGTTCATGGTCAAATTTTCCCAATCAGTTATTTCTTCTATGGTAGAAACCTTTGGGTTAAAGCTGGATGGTAAAGATCTTAGAATCTTTTGAACAATTACACATTCTTTTATGGTTTCTCCTAGAGCTTTCATGTTATTCACAATTTCTGCAACCCTTAAAAAGAAGCTGGCAATGTCTTCATCATCATTCATTTTTATATTTTCAAACTGAGCTCTATAGACTTGAAGTTTGGCTATCTTCACCTTTTTTTCTCCCTCATGGATGTTTTCTAGTGTATCCCATATTTCTTTAGAAGTCTTGTTATGCATTACTTTGATAAATTCTTCCTCACACAATCCACTTAAGAGTGGATTCATGGCTTTTGCATTAGCTACAAAGTCTTGTTTGGCATCTTTCTCTGAGTCAGACTCCTTTGGGGCATATCCCAATTCCACAGTAGCCCAACCTTCTATTCCTAGAGACATTACGTACGTCCTCATTCTTATTTTCTAGAAGGCATAATTTGTACCAATGAACAAAGGGGCTTTATTTGTCAAGAATCCTTCTAGACTAGCCATCCTGGGGACCTAGGATCTCCTTCGAGTTATTAAACTGATACAGAAGGAACCTGGCTCTGATACCAATTGTTGAATCCTTTGTTAAACTGAGAGGGGGGGTGAATCAGTTTAGTGAATGCATGGTCTTGAAAACTTTCATTTACACTTATTTACATCTTCATTTCATGATTAACTTAATGTACAGTGAAACCACAACCTTAATTAGTGAGCAGTAGGTATTAAGCATATTAAATAAAAAGTATCAACACATAAGCATCATGCACATAGACACCAGATATAAGTGGAAACCCATAAGGGAGAAAACCACATCTTATTATTGTTGTGATGCAAAGGCAAGCTCCAACTCCCTCTCACCACTGATTTTCTGTAGGCTCCAACCTACAGGAGGCTCCTACCTCAATTCAGCAAGCTACACCCTGCAAGGAAGCTCCAACTCCCATCTATTTTCTGCAGGCTACAACCTACAGGAGGCTCCTACCTTAGCCAGCTACAACTTGATATAGAAACACCAACTTCCTCACTCTTTAAAAACACTTGCTGATTTACCTGGATATCAACTCTGTTATGTTCTTTCTTCACTGTTGTCCACCAGCCTTCATATCTGCCTTATATCATCTCTGAATCTTCACAGATTCTCTATCTGCTCCTCCTTCTTACACTCTCTGCCTCATTTCTCCATTCTCTCACCTCTCTATGCATATCTATGTGATATCATTTATAGGGTTCACCTCATGACTGTTTGTATTCCACGGGGAATTCAAAGTGAACAGCCATGGCTCTTTGACTTCCACCTTCTCATTTCTTTCCTAGCATATTCAAAAAATATATAACATTATGTGTACATTTCAATATTACAGTGGGATATTTCTTTGCCTCCAGAGACTTTCTTTTGCATCACAAACAATATAAAATCAATTAAAACATTTACATTTACATTTGCATCTGATATATCTTATTCAACCCTTTCAGTTCTTGGCTCACTAGGTGCTTTTCTTTTCTGCTGTTGCAGTGTAACAAAACCACATTTTCATTCCTATGCATTTCAAATTCAGATTCTGCAAATATGAATACCTTCACTACACACCTCTTCAAATCTACAATCTTTGTTCACTGCAATTGTGTATCTGCTGCATATATAATTGGTTTACAAGTTTTAGCCACAAATAATTTTAAAGTCTCCTGCATATAAAAATGCATGCAAATTCCTGCCCAAATAAATTCACAATCTGGCAATATCATAAACTCAGCATGCGGAACTTTATACTTCAACTCTTAACTCTAAGGTCAAGACCACTTCTTTAGTCCATCTTAAGAATATGTGAAACAATATTCCACCTCATACCTGAATATATAAACCTCGCCTTCGCCTCATGGGTTTTAAACCATCATTCGAGCTTTAAACAAAACTCAATATATCATAAGCCCAAAGCTTATCTTTCGCATATAACAATAATACGCCATACAATTTCATTTATACATGGTTCGGCTTTATCATCAACCATAATATATATATCACCATAGATATATACTCCCCAATCAAATGTTAAGAAGCATTTAATAAGCCCCAGCATTAAATTCATTGGTCCCACATCATTTCTTACCTCATCAACATTCACTAGAGAAAGGCACGCTCACCATACCTGCATCAATAATCCATTTCATATTTGAATATCAACCGTCATAATATAACCCCCTTCCTTTGGATTAAAAACTCGGCATATCATAACTCTTCACATTATATGTTGAACCATGCAACCTATATCACCCAAGAATCTGCAACATACTTGGGTCCCACATCTATCCCTTCACATAAATCTCTGACTTTTGATTAAACATAATATATCGCATAATTGATATTGAGCCCCACCATATATCATTCAATTTACATTTAACATTTTAATTCCCGCACCAACACATAGTCGGGCCCACGGCTTTATAACCTTGCCTTAACCTTCATGCATCTTCATGGTGCGAACGTCGTTAATCTCCAATGGCTAGCAATCGGATGGAAATCGCAAAAGTTTTAACCCCATGACTTACCTCACAAAAATAATGCGAAATTCATGGTTTTAGTAAACCACTTCAAGACACGCGTCAAGCACTAGAATGTATTGCATTTTTTTCTTTGATACCACTTACCATTTTTAAGAAATGCGAAAACCACTAGTCTTCACCTCAAACCCGCTTTTACTGTTTCAATAGTAAGGTCCCACGATATTCTTAACTCACGGTTTCGTTTATTGACTCAGGGTTCCACTCCAAACGCAGTTTATCTTTGATTTTATCCCGCATTCGTTGATCTTTGTCCGACTATGTCTTTCGGTTCATAGTTCCACTTTAATCTTTCAATACTGTGTTTCTGCACAAATTCCTACATTGTTTGCCTTCGTTACATTCTGTGTGAAACCCCTTTGGACTTCACAAAACGCCTTCCTTCTGCTTGTTATTTCGCAATATGTCTTCAATTCTACGGGGTTTCTTTAATTCATAACGCTGCTCTTTCGCTTCCACTACAACACTACTACCCTTACGATCCACTCATCCAGCATTTCTTCATAGAAATTAAACACACTTGCTCATTATCTGTGGTTTAGACCCATCAAAAACCTCACTCTGTCTTTACAGAGAAATTCTCTTTGACTTTATACGTGGAATCCTTATAAAGGTTCTGCCCTTTTTACAATAGATTCATTCAATTACACACAAAGTCATGCAATTTCTTATTGAACCTCAAAGTCTACCACACAAACCTTAAACCAAAGGATACCCATGTAATACTAAAACAGATTCCTCATATATGCAGATGAAATTACTTACACAGGCCCTTTTTATCCTCCTACTCTGTCTCTAATTCCTCTGTTGCTTCTGCTTCAATTCCTCTTTTTGCTACCCTTGTTGCCTCTGCTCCTTGTTTGTCTTCTTTGCCTTATTGCTGGTTCTTCTTTGTTCTTTTGCCTTAGTGATAGTTCAGGTGCTGCTCCTTTCTTCTCCTTTGCCATCAATGACAATATTTCCAACATATGTGGCATGGTGAAAATTGTGGTGAGGCCTAGAGATTATGGCGGGAAACAAACAAGGACGAAGAATTCAGATTTATCCCTCTCCTAATTTCCTGGGGTATCTGTTTGGCCAAAAACAAAGGAAATTTTAAGGACACCATTTCATCCCCCTCCATTGTGGTTGTGGAAAGTGCGGCCATCTTCTCTTTTTTACCCTCCATTGTCTCATCCAAATCACCAAGGAATGTAAGGATCGAACATATAGACTTTGATATCCCATGGGCATATTTTGACGTAGCAGTCGATAACGACAGGAAATTTGGTGCAGGTATGATAATTCATAAAAATCAAAATGTCTTAATCGATACTTCTGTGGGACTTGGAGAAGGCACAAACAACTTTTTTGAACTACAAACACTAAAACTACTCATCTGTTGGCTCATCCAACTTGGCATTGAATCAATTCAAATCTTCAATGAATCCATGAATGTCATAAACTGGTTTAACAACACACAAAGATGTAAAAATTGTTTATTACTTCCAATTCTTGAAGAGATACAAGAATTAAAAATGCATTTTATAATGATTTCTATATGTCATATTTATAGGGAACGCAAAAGGATCGTTGACAGTCTTTCTAAAGATAGTTTACAACAAGCTCTGGACTCGTGGCACATAGAGGAAAAAGACATGATGGGAGTTCGTGTGTCGGACACTAGAACGTATTGATTGAATGCTCTTCATTCTAAACCAAATTATTGTTTTATTTCACTCCAACAAATGCTTTATATCCTAGAGTTAATTTATGTATATATAGTTTTTATGGACCGACTAATATTTTTTCTTTTTCTCTTTTTACTATCTTAAAACATGTTTTGGGACTCGTTTGGGTTGTTTTACCCATAAAGGAGGCCCACGTTTATAATGTATTAACTCAAATTTTGATGATTGTGGTGTGTTTTCTCTGAAATGGAGGCCCTCGTAATTGCTAGTTTTTGTTCACCATGGCTGACTGGTCCACCTAAGTTTTTACTTTCGGTGCCACCTACTTTTATGGTACACTAGTTTTTTTATCTTGTTTTGCACAGACTAAACTGCTTGCCCTTTACGAGTGATGAAAAAAAAAAAAGTGATGCGGCATATACAATGTAACATTTTTCTATAAATAAATAGTTTGATTTTTCCTGTCGATAATATAAAAAATAAAAATAAAAATAAAATAAAATTGAGCTTATGTTATATTGATTGCTAATAAGCCTACTATGATGACTATAATATCCATTTTCCTTTCATTGATATTCCAACTAGTAGATTTGTAATCCAAACGCCACAAAATAATTAAGCCGAAAGTGTTTTTCTATTTTGAAGCTCTTGGTGAAAACATTGTTCACTAACAAAAATCTGAACACGTTTTCCACCTCGATCTCATGTGTCCACCTCACCCAAAGCGTACATATTAACGTACTTCCAAGACTAATGACATGGGACGTCCTCGACATGCGAAGGCCGCGGGAAGAGTCAATCACGGCATCCATCAGTTGAACGAATGATTCACCTGACGATATGATTGAACAGTAGGGTTATAAGGTTCTTAAAGAACACTTGGT
Organism: Pinus albicaulis; assembly: GCA_034641835.2. NCBI lineage: Eukaryota > Viridiplantae > Streptophyta > Pinopsida > Pinales > Pinaceae > Pinus > Pinus albicaulis. Next base: position 336,441,353 of record CM076574.1, on the reverse strand, counting down.
TATGCTCAAGGTATGTTACAGTCATCCGTGGAAGATACAGTATGTGCGATGTTGGCCAATGCATGGATGATAAACAAGAGTATTTGCGTTGACATTATTTGTGTTTCCTGTTTCCAATACATGCATGCTACAGCTATAGCTGATCATTGAAAGCCCTTTTTTGCATGTAACACCACCAATCGCCAGGAAGAGGAGAAAAATATAAATCTAATAAGCATAGCGCTTGACCGAGGGCTCTGGTTAATTAATTCCATGCTCAGTGCAGCCACGCGTCATGAGGAGAAGGAGAACTTTTTCACAAACTAATTCCAAACTCAGTGCAGGCACGCGTCATGAGGGAGAAGGAGAACTTTTTCACAAACTGCAAGCAGAAGCTGCAAAATTTGGATACTAGAGGAGTAATTGTATGAATGGTGAAACTTGTCCTTGTGGGTTTTAACTACATTTGCAACTGGATATAAACATTGCAGCTACACTTTTTAAAGAAGGCGGTCGTGGAAGAAGAAACGAAGGTGTCGAGGTTTTTGGAGATTTTCTTGGAAGCGACATAATGGATGAGTATGATCCACTCATTAAACTCTTGCTGCAAAACATGGATAATGATGTCAATGTAGTTGAGACTGTCACAAGGTACTTTAGTTAAAGTGGATAATGATGTCAATGTAGTTGAGACTGTCACAAGGTACTTTAGTTAAAGTGGATAATGATGTCAATGTAGTTGAGACTGTCACAAGGTACTTTAGTTAAAGTGAAGAAAGCCATCATCCTCCTGCAATACTTGTGGTGATGCTCGGATTCATCATTAAAGACTCAGTCTCGTGATGCGACGATGCCTCTATTCGTCATTAAGGAAGACTCAGTCTTTAAACACTAGTTTGTAAAGTTCTTTTTGGGGGTAATGTAAAATTTTGCTCCATAATATGTGTATTTTATAACTCAGCTATGTGAATGTGGATGGGTAGGATTTCAATTTTGATTTAATTATCACTTAGGTATATTTCAGGGTGAGATTTAATTTTTTAATATTTTAAAAAAAATGATATTTACATATTAAAAAGGAGAATTTTCTCTAAAATATTTTTTTTTTTTTAATGAATCTATATAAGGTTCATATATTAAATAAATTATTGTTTTTTGGATATGTAAAATTGATGAGTTATGGTAGTCGAACAAAGTCTATTTATAAATTAAGAACCTTTATGAGAATGTGGAAAAAAAAAAAAAAAAAAATTAAGGTATATATGTTTAATGTGATAATTATTTTTATCAATAAAAATAATAAGAATAATAATTTAAAATGAAATTGCTAAAATAATTATTTTGATGTTTATTATATAATCATATATATTTACATTTATCAATTATTTAATTAATATAATTGTACTAATAAAAATTAATTCTAAAATTCAAAATGAGTATATATATATATATATATATATATATATATTATTTTTTTCCCAATTATTTTTATACTTTATATCATATATATTTTAAAAAAATATCTTTGCTGGCAAAACACTCGAACCACTGGGACAACAAGGTCGGCCAAAACCTCATGCGTTTTCTCCTCACATTGCAAAGGAAAAAAAAAATTGGGGCGATTTTTTCTCACGCTCTGTAAAGAAGGCCCTTCCTCAATCACAATTTGAAAATGCCCCACTTTTTTTCCAACCTTGATACAAGTGGTACCACTTATTCTCAGCTTCAATCGGGGTTCAGCCCTCTTTGTACGGAGTTCCAATGGCATCCAACCATATGATTAAGGCAGGGACAGAAGAAAATGCTAGTCTCGATTTGAATGGGTTGATCATGCACCTATCTAAGTTTTTCGATTTCAGGGTAACCATATCAATGGAAAAATATACGTGTTGACAGGTCTCAGGGGAAGGGGAAGGTCAAGAAAGATTGTCACATCGTCAACTAATAAACATATTTACCCGCCTTTTGTAGCAATGTGAAGATCACAGCAATGAAGAAATTATATGATGACAATTATGAATAATATAATACTCTTAAACTTGGTGAATAATGTAGAGCCGCGTTGAAAACTTAAGGTTTATCTGGGAGTCATGGTGGTAGAAAGACCGGAGTTTCAGGTTTTCACTCTCACTAGATGATGTATTGACATGCAACGATATGTTTCGGGCACATTGGATGTCCCTAGTTTTACAATTTCTGGTTTGTCTCTGGTCCATTTGTTTCTGGTAGTGGGAGAACTTCTATCTTTACTGTTTCAGTGGGTCTTCTATTTGCATATGCTACTAGCCTATTTCGTTCTTCTAAATGGGCTCGCCTCCCATCAACCCTCGGATGCTGCTCTAAGACTGGTAGTTCTATCCTTTGGCGTCATGGTAGCATGAGAACTGCATATCCAGGGGTCCTTGAGGCTTAGTGGTCATAGTTTGTAGGAATGGTATTATATGTTCCAAACTTAACACCACTTGGATCCTTTGTTGTATCTTCCTCACTTAGGGCTTCCACCTGGGAAGAGAATTCCACATAATTCTTTGGGAACACAAGACGGAACTCTTGCACATACTCCTACTTGCACTCATATCCATATATCTGCTCTTCTCCATTATCAGACTACACAGAATAACATATCTTGGGAGGCCCCATGTCTGATAGCTCAAACTCTACTACCTCATTTGGGCTTGATAAGGATTTGGACTCCTCAGATTCATTGGGCCGATCAAGGCTCTGCGTCTTATGGGAAAAATGGCTCGACTCCTTTATCATATCAAGGTCGTGCAAGGGTTTCGGTTTCTAGTGTTGTAATCATTGATGGCATTGTATAGGATGTTTTTGTTTTTATTGTTGCCACACTTGAGTTCCAAACTTCTTCATCTCTGCATGCACCCTCACTACACTTTCCAACTAAAATTGCGAGCACCACCCTAACCACTGGCCACCTTCTCACCGGTTTTTTCAAATTCAACTACTTTTCCCGACGTGATCTGGATTTTCCCTCGGCTTAATGTTATCGTGTTTGACATTCTTCTTGAAACATACATCTAGCCTTGCTAGATCTGGGTGATCACTCTCCAAGTTTTTTTTTCACAAAGGAAAAATTCGTAACTTTTCATTAAAAGATAATTTACATGTTACATGATAAACCAATACATAGCTCAAAACAGAAACTATAAGTTACCAGTAACATCGCATGTAAATCACTCTCCAAGTTACTCTGCTGACCTATCACATTTTCCCAAGTACTAACCTTATCCTTACAGCCGCCATCCAAATCGGGACATTTATTCCCTTTCCCATGCATTGATACACATACCCCTTTTAGACATTACTATATTCCTCGACACATTTCCCCAACATTCTAGCTCCTCTTTGTTTGCGTCTGCATTAACTCTTGCCTGTCTGGATGGCATAACATCTGTTTTTCACATCTGATTTTGTCCTTCTCCTTCTAATTGGCTCTCTTATCGGGACTGCAGGCAGGTGGGGGTTGTTCAAACATTAATTCAGATACATGTCAATGTGCCACCTCGCTATGGTTGGGGCCACGGACCCACTCACGTCTGACACTTCTTCCCACAAGGCATTCATCCAAGCCACCTTGGATGTTGAAAAGGTGTCTGACATTGGGAAGGAAAATCATCGGCTCCCTTTTCACTCTGGAAACGATACTCTCCTGGAATTTCATCATAGTCCTCCCCGATCCTCGCAGGTTCATCGTTAAAGGTTTTCTCAGGGTTCCCAAAGGAAGCCCAGTAGAACTAACTAGGAGTCCAACAAAGTAATATCCCTAGTGCAAGATATTAAACTGTTAAGCTTCCCTTACAATGAACTTTGGGGGTGGGTGACCAGTCAGCAACGTCGCTCTCTTGTAGGATGCTAAGGTTTTTGTGGATATGGCAGAGCATCAAATGAAAATATGGGTCAAAAATACTTTGGGTCCACTCATTGGCTACCCTCCGAAGGTTAGCTGGCTAATGAACTCTTGGTACTGCATTCACTTTCTATACACTGAGGACACTGCTAAAATACTCAGTAGAGCCTGGGTCGGCGGACGGAGTTTCTTGTAGCTGCATGAATGGTACTTGGGCTTTAATTGTATTTCAGAGACCCCAAAGAATAACCTGGTCTAGGATAAAATGTCGGGATTTCCCCTCCAATATTGGATGAATTCTACCCTTTCTGCTATTGGGAATTCAATCTGGCGGATTAGGTACATTGACGCGAGTTGCATGGGCGCTTGGGATAAGCATATTGCATGGTTGTTGGTTGAGGTTAGTTTCTCTGGGGGTCTCTCGAGGAACATTGATTTGGAGTGGGGTGGCACTAGGCACAAGCAATGAATTGATTTTTAGGGCCTCCCTTTTCACTGCTTACTCTGTCACCAGATAGTTCATTTGCTACGGAGGTGCCCTCGGGCCCGGTCGAGCGCAGTTAAATCTCCTCCATCAAAGGCATCATAGGGTGTGGCTGGTGCATTTTCAGCTGGAAATCCTCATCGCCAAGTGGAGGTAAGTCAAAATAATCCCTCTCGTCCAAATTATATCTCCATATCTCTGATAAGCCTCATTTTGATCATCACTTTCCATCGGACCCTCTGTTGGCCCTCCCACACACGCCATTATCAAATCAATATTCGGATGGCCATATAACTCTTGTAACCACATCCTTTTCTCGTCACCTCCATCATTTGGTCCTGACCCAGCCATTTTCCCCTGTCCCCCCACTGGCCATTGTCCCCCCACACCTCCCCAACCCCCCTATCCACTCCCCTTCCATGCCTCCCTTAAGACTACCACCTCTCCTATTGCACTTGAATCTGTCCTCAATGCTATACTGACCTATAATATGCACAATGGCTCCATGATGGATTACCCTCGAAACTCGATTGGGAGTGACATCGAACTTCTGCTCCTTAACCCTAGTTTGGATATGGTTTCCCTCATAGTTCATGAAGGACGCTTCTAAAATCCCTGCCCCTCCATATCCCCTTCATCTGCTCAAAACATCACAGTCAAAAATAAAGGTAGGAAGGACAGTAGACACTTCTATGGAAAACCTAAATACAAATTTTTTCTCCTGGATAATCCTAATGGTTTGATAGATATCCCCATTATTGCCTCCTTTGATGATCAGGCACTTACAGCTAGTAAGCATGCCCATCTTGCCTCGTGAATCATATTTTATCCTCGAACATCCGGGGACTTGGAGATCATTCCAAGAACCTCTGTATAAAAAACCTTCTTTCTGCTCATTCTTGGTCCATTGTAGTCCTTCAAGAAACTATGTGTTTTTCATCCAAAGACATCCCCCACTTTCTATCAATTCGACCAAACTGGCACTTTGCTATGGTTGATTCGGTGGGGCTTTCGAGTGGTTTAATTGGTATGTGGAATCCACATTTTTCCAAATTCCATGCTTTCTGATTTTTTGTCGGGATTCTACTGTCTGTCCAAATCCGAGGTTACTCTGAACATTTCCACCTCATCAATATGTATGCTCCCTCTCGTGAGCATTCCTCTTTCTGGTCACGTATCAGCTCATCCAAGATCCTTAATATCTGTAATATCATCCTTATTGGTGACCTGAATGACTGTCTTTTTGGCGCTGAATGTTGGGGAACTCACAGTCATATTGACCACTTAGCTGAAAGATTGTCTTAGGTTTTTTCAGATCATCATATGGTCGAAATTGCACATTTCCCCCTCTCTCCAACCTGGACCAATTATAGGATGGGGGATGCATTTGTGGGAAAAAGTTTAGACCGCTTCCTCGTACATTAAAGTGTACTAGAGCTCCTAGGAAATCTTAAATCTTCGATCATTATGGAATCTATATCAAACCACCGCCCCATCACTCTCTCTTGGCATTCGGAGTCAGTGTGAAAGGGTCTCCCCTTCAAATTTAACAGGATATGGCTTGAGGATCCCGAATACCAGGAGTTGGTTCATAATTTGTGGATGCAGGATGGGAATCCTCTAGATATCCTGGCTTCCTCTCTCTTCTCCCTGAAGATGAGAAAGCTCAAAATGTGTACGAGGAATTGGGAGAAGCAGAAGAAGAAAAAACTAGCGGTAGAACTTCTTTCTATTTCCAAGCAAATCGAAGCTATCCACATTTCCATGGCTTCCTGTAATCCAAGTTCCCACACTCTCGCTCTTCAGCGTCAGAGCCAGGTTGTATTTTCCTTTGTATGAATTAATGATAAGAAACTATTGGTTATGGTTCCAATTGTATTGTTCATTATGATCATGAGTTGTGTCTTCTCTGACTGATACATAATTGCATATATCGGGTTTTACACTTGTGTTTGTCGTGTTTCTTGTGTGTGCAGGTGTTCGATCGCGACAAGCGAGAGGATTGTGATATGCTGGAGCAAGGAAACGGGAGCGCCATCTTCCCTACAAACAACAGCGTTGGACTTGAGGTAGGCCTTCATCGCAAGTTGGTCTATTGCAATTAGGAACTTGCACCTTAGCGTGATACGATTGTTGCTAGACCCGATCTGGGCTAGTAGGGATCGCCTCTGTCCGCAGAGGGGATTTACCTCTACAACAAATTGGTGACTCCACTGGGGAGTTAGCTTGCTGTTTGTTTTATAAACTACAGACGGAGCCTGAAGTTAGCTAGATAACCTTCAAAATGCTTTTGCTCTGCATTAGCGAAAGTAGATGAACGCTGCTTCAGTCAATCTCCGGTCTAGTTTATGAACTAAACACTTGGAGTATTGTCTTGTTTTTCGGTCGATTCTTGAATTTGCTTGCTTGATCAACTCTTTTGGCTGGCTCTTTTCATGAGTTTGGTTTTTGGTTTGAGATTCAACATCACTGGTCTGTTCCTTGGATTGCTCTTTTTTTTTCCATAGTAAACTTGACTGGCGCGCTTATTAGCCTGACAGTCGCGCGAATTGGCGCTAGTTGCCAGTTTACTACCTGCGCCAATCCTGTTATGGCGCTAGTTTCCGCCTGACAGTCGCGCCAATCCTAAAGGTGCTAGGGTTTACTCTGTTCTGGGCTTTCTGAGCTTGATCTGTGATTTTGGTTTCATTTCTTCGACTGCCTGAGTGTTCTGGAGCCTTGTTTGACTGACTGTGACCTTCATCCTTTGGTTGTTTGCCCGTTTCTATAGATTTTACATTCTATCCCTAGGTCATCTAGGTGCTATTGTGCGTCGAGCCTCCCTTGGGAGTTTTCGGTTTATATCCGTTCAGTCAACCCTGTGATTTCTTCTCTGCATTCGTTTAGTGGTTATTTATTGTTTCATCGCGTTATTTGAGTGATTAGCTTCTTCTTCATTCGAATTCTGCCTTGTCTCATTTTGGGCTTAGATTACATGGTTCATTTGAGTCTTTGAGTGTCTTTTGATTTGAGAGATTGTTTTGTCAATTTGAGGTCTGATTGTGTGCTTGCATAGAGTGAAATTTGATTGTTTTTACTCTTTTGCTTTCGCTTCTCGATTTGCTTGTCTTATTAGTTTTCATTTTGTTTAGTGCACTTTGCTCTTAAAAATTGAAAATACAAAAAAAAATATCTCTTGCTTTTGATTAGTTAATGAAAATCGAATCTTTTATGTGTCATTAGTGATTTGTAACTTTGAAAGAAAAGTTTTTAGTTTCCATTGGCTGCATTAGAGACGCTATTTGTTGTTGTCTGGTCATTTTGTTATTGTGTGAAAAGCTCTCAACTCTTTCGTAATTAGCTTTCATCGAATGAAATGATATACTGTGGCATGTAGTGTGCATTTAGGAGATTTTGAGAACGTAACACTCGCTAGGACCTGAAAACTGAAACATAATTGAAGATAAACATTAAAATTCATTCAATTTACACTAAGGCAGCATTGGAACATTAACGAAATATTTAGAGGTCTAGGCTAGAGACGTGTTCCGGTGTCTTTAAACCTAGTAGCTGTCGTTCGCCTCTTGGCTTTAGACAGCACTAGTACGGACTTGTGCTCCCCGTATCGTCGCGTATATAAAGGGAGACCCCACTAAGTTTCTATCCTTTATCCATAAGAAGCCGAGTCTGCCGCCCTATACCCGTGATACACCGGACACAGCATTCGGGGAGATTGCCTGCACGTACGTTAAGTCCTTGGTTGATTTCTCTTTCATTTTGAAACCAGGGTGTATATTGCAGTTCACGGTTATTTGGTACACCCTTTGCCTAGAATTCCTGAGCAGTCATTTTGATCTTATCTGACTCCTTAAATTTGAAAAGATCATCAAGCACTTGTCCTTTCACGCTTGTTTCCAATATGAAAGTGATAGAGTCATATTTCATCCGTTTCTCGACTCTTAAAACATGAAACGGTGAAGTTTCTAAGTTTCAATGTTGTAAAATAAATCACCCGTGATCACACGCCCTGTTAGATCTTGCTTGTTGGCCATTTGATTGTGTGCCTTGATTCGTTTTAGCCCGTGTGTTGTGTTTGATATTTTCCTTGTGTCATTATTGTCACAGTGGCGGAACCCTTAATTTCGTCTATTGGTAGTCCATATACGGACGATTCATCAGAGGTCTCGCTATCCTCTGCTGAACATCAGCAGCCCATTGTTTCCGAGTTTCCCGACGGGGGACCGGTTCTGTCTAAGCTTCCCTTTGGAGGACCAGTTGATTTCAATTGGCCCTTATCCGACCCTTGGTCTGGATTTAGAGTAGGGGAACATTTCCCTCCTCTTACATCGGGTTCGCCTTTTCTAGCTGATGTTATTCCTCCTAGTCCTCGCCATCTATTACGAGATCTAGTGGCAGGTTCAGATATGGGTGCCTCCAGCCATTCTCCTAGTGAGGAAATTCCCACGTCTGGTGAATATTACCAGTTGTTCCCAGAATACAACCCCGAATTATCTGTCATGTCTTCGCCCGGTCCTTCACTATCAGCAGGGTATAGATCTTTGAGTCAGATTATGACTGACGTCGCCTCTATGGGGATATCAACTCCTTCTATGAGGCCCGTTATTCCTTCATTGGGGATGTCTCCTAGGACACCCATCACGTAATCCCCTCAGGTAACTTTTGTACCCGTTAGGCCCACTGTTTGTGTGGCTGCATCTACACCTGCGGTTACCACTCAGTCCGTAAGGATCACATCGCTTCCTGAAGACGTCTAAATAGCATTTGCTATGCCAGAGAACATCTCTCATGAGGAATATCGATTGTCCTTACAATAATCGAACCCCGAGGTCGAACAATCCTCTCAAGATCCCAACCGCCCGTATTTTTCGCATTATGCACAGGACGGTACGCCCGTGTACGTTTTTCCATATCAGTACGATGAGTACGGGAATCATTTACGTTTACCCGCTCCAGAGGCTCACCTTCATGCTCAAGGTTTTCTGTCTAACTAGGCTGGGCAGTCTTATAACCCGCAAGGACAACCTTTTCAAGGCCAACCTTCCGGCCAGCTTGGCTATCCTTATGACCCGCAAGGACAGCCCTTACAGGGCTACCCTTTGGGCCAGCAAGGGCCATTATACGGTCTGCAAGGATAGTATTACAACCCTTCAGGTCAACCTATGCAGCCTCTCCCTAGAGTCCAACCTGGGCAACCTCAAGGACTCACAGGCCAACCGGGGTACCAACCAGGGCCGGTATATGGTCCTGGGGGGCAAGTCCAACCTTCCCAACCTATGCAACCTCAGTATCCTATTGGTCCCAATGTTGCACATCAACCAGGATCATCTTATGGTCCTGCGGCAAGTCAAACCAGTTACCAGCCGCCACCTGGCTCCATTCCACCACCAAGCCAACTGGCTCATCCAATACAACCTGGTGCTCCACAACAGCCAGGTCAACCTGCGTAACTGGCACAACCTGTTCACCCAGGGCAACATGTTCAAACAGGTCAGCCCGTTCAGCTAGGTCAGCCTGTCCAACCAGGCCAGCCTGCACATTCTGTCAACCCTGCTCAACAGCCGATTTATTCAATGCCGGAACCGAATCAACCGGTGCACCCTAATTATCGCGCTCAGCAGGGTCCCACCTATCAGCAGCCCGCTCAAACTCAAGGCGGTTACTACCCTCATGGTCAATCTCGACCGACTTATAATCCGCCCCAAGGTTCCCATTATTACACTCAACAACCCGGCTACACCTATACTCAGCAGCCGAATCCACAGACTGCTCAAACGGGACCGACATATAATCAAGGTCCATACCCTGGTTATCAACCCCCGTACACTGGTTACCAGCAACCGAATCAGACTGGTTATACGCCCTATACCCCCTACGGTCAGAATCCTTTGGGACAGAACCCATGGGGGCAAGGATACACTCAACCAGCGTGGAGTACAGGTACAGGTCCTTATTGAGGGCCTAGCATGCCGTTTAATCTGCAATTGTCGTTCTTGGCTACCTTGGAGTTACCGGACGTTTCTAAATTAACCAATGATCTGATTCTTCATAATCCTTATTGGCGTCCAGTTCCGACCAAGGTACCCCGCGACTGCCCTAAGTTTGAAGGTAAAGCTGGTGAAGACCCCCAAGCTCATGTAATGACCTACCATTTGTGGTGTTCGTCTAATTGTTGGGTCGATGATTCAATTCGTCTACGTCTCTTCCAACGCACTCTTACCGGTGCTACCGCTAAGTGGTATATTGAACTACCCTGTGGCATCTTTCAAGATTTCAATACTTTAGCAATGGCTTTTCTGACCCACTTTCAGTTACCGGTTCGCTATGAAGCCGAGACACATCTCCTGACTTCCTTGAAGCAGGATAAAGCCACCCACATATCCGATCATATTCATGAGTGGCGACGTCGTCGTAGGCTGATCAAGTTTGATATACCTGATCAAATACTAACTCATTGGTTCACCACGTCCTTCGTTAACAAAATCGTTCAAGATATTGCTATGGGGGCATGTGTGACTGAGGAACAGGCCATTGCGCGTGCCCAGTACCTTGATCTGGTATACTCTCAATCCAGCACGCTTTATGATATTTTGACTGATGCTCCACGCCCGGGAACCTCTAAAGCTCCACCTACCCCAGCGATGGATGGTGTTATTGGTTCCGTGTCTCAAAATTCTTAGAAATCTTCAAATGGGAAGCAGAAGTTCAATTCTTCCAATAATTCTGCTCTTCCCGCCCCCCTAGATTCTGGCAAGACTGCAGAGGTCAACGCCGTTCAGGCTAATCCCACAGAAAAATCCTCCAAAGGAAAGAAGAAGGGCAAAGGAAAATCCAAACCCGACGCCCCAAAACCAGAGTCTTCTAAACCTCGTACTGAGGATGGTTCTCAACGTAAACCGAAGTACCCCTGCCTTATTTGTGAAGGAGATCATTATACCAAGGATTGTCCCCGACGATCTGAAATTAGTCAACTTATCAAAGGCTCCAAAGGGACTCCGACAGTTCTCAAAGAACCGTTCCCGTCTCAGCAGACCCAGATGGTTGAACAACCGTCACCATCTCCGCCATTTTGGTCCCAGGTCTTTATGATGAATGGTGTTGCACCTATCTCAATTGCTACGCGTTCGAAGGATTACGCTGGATCATGTCAGGCGACTGGGAAGGAAGTTGTGGATGGCCCACCTCCTCCTCCTGTCTCCGGTCCTTTGGAAACTGAGAAGCCCACTGTTGAACCTGTTGTGAGGCCACCTTCTAAAGGTGCTCTACGAAGGTCTTCCTACAATCCAAATGCTCGTGCCATTCAGCACTACAGTATTGTTGAGGATTTGGCTCAGGCGCCTTCTGCTATGTCCGCATTGGAATTCCTTCGAAGTTTCCCTTCGCAACGGAAAGCTCTGTTTTCTGCGATCGGTGGAATCGATCCCACTGATTCTAGTCTTCTCACCTTCGACCTAGAAAACTTTACCCCCCGACTTCCGCATCAACTTTCTCTTGTGATACAAGTTGGGATCAACAGTCTTAATATCCATAGGGCCGTTGTGGATGAGGGTGCTTCTACCTATGTCATGTCGTCTGCCTGCTGGAAGGCCATTGGCTCTCTGACGCTTTCATCATCTCCAAATGCCTTAGAGGCATTCGATGGTTGGGAATAGAAACCCCTGAGTGTTCTCGAGAGTTTTCTGATTACGTTACAGGGGAAGACAGTCAACGTAGAAGTAGAAGTGGTTGATGCCAAGCTTAGCTACAACCTTCTTCTTGGCTGCAGTTGGACTCACGCAATTCTATGCGTGCCATCCACCCTCTTCCGACTTCTTAAGTTCCCTCATGAGGGAAATTTTTTTATTGTGGATCAGTTGTCTTTCTTCACCTACACCTCTGAGAAAAACGTTCCTTACGTGGATCAGATCCCCAATCCCCCTGACAGTGTAAGACCCGGTCTCTTCAAAGACCTCGTCCTCATGGGTATTTTTCCCGCACCACCACCACACACCGTTCAAGTTAATATGATCTCTAGGTCTGATGACCCATGGATCATCCCTTCGCCTGAACAAGTGACTGATTTTGGAGAATCGATGCCCTTAACTCTAGTAGCGATTAATTACTATGAAATTGTCGCCGCATCCGATCCTCCTCCTCCTCAGCATGCTCCTTCGAGCATGGCTTTAGATATCTATTCCCAATCCCCCTGGCTCGGCGAGGCCGACTCGGCTCATCCTCTTAAAGAGATTTTCCCCTCTGACGAAGCCATTGTTGAAACAATGTCTCTTGAGGAGTTGCCTTGGAGCGATGGGTATCATCGTTCCTCCTTCATGCCTAGCCTGGGGGCAATGTCAGATTGTCTAGAGCGTTATGTATCTGGTCATCTCTCTCCTGGGCCTCCTCCGTTGAGCTCACAGGAGCACAATTCCTCTTCTTGTGCCAAGCTCCTAACACAATGAAACAAGTTGCTACGAGGACAGTTCTTTTAAGTGTGTCAACCTCGTTAAAATAATGAAATACAAGCACGTTCAATTCGAGTTTTGTTAGATTTAATTCAAATCTCTTATGTTTTCAACCTTCACTCCATTTTCTATGGACTGAAGCTTGGGGGGCATGTACCTCGAATTGAGACACCATGCTGGGGGCATGCCCATCTTCCTCAAGCATAGTTTGTGTTTTAAGCTTGCATAAAAATAAAACTCATTTCCAAGCATAGTTTGCATGTGTGTTTTCATGTGTGCTTTTAAGCTTGTATAAAAATAAAATGCGTGATTAGATACATTATGTGAAATTTTTCATTGGGTCGTTTGTTATGCAACTGATGCATCAAGATAACATTGTATTAGACATTTCCATAGCTTATAAAAACAGCATCACATGTAAAAAGATCCATCCAGAAATAGATATATAGATATATGTGTCGAATAGTTTGCAGTACATCACATAAAGTCAAAAAATATACATGTTTGTCTAATAATAGCCCGAGACAACATGTCTCTCAAAAATATGCATATGGAAGCCCTAAATAAGCTAATCAGCATGGTGCTCGTGGTAGCACGCCACCGCGCGCACCAATCGCCTCAGCAGTCTATGAAGGCGACTAGGCACCCCCACGGTGTGTCGTTGGTAAGCTAATGGAACGTCTGCCAACCATGCATAGTCCGAGATCCCCCGGGAAATTCCCTCCAAGTTCTAGATCAACTTGCTCCCTTCACCACCCTCAGCTTGAGGGTCATGTACGAGATGGGTCCTCTGCGCAATGGGCGACATGCCCGCGGGCCTCTCTGGGCCAACGTCTGCATACACATAAAACTGTTGTTAGAACGGACATGTATTACCAAAAAATCATAAATACATAAAAATCAAAAAAGAGAATCATACCTAGCTCCTCATCCCAGTCCTCCCCCTCAGGGAGCGGAAGATCAGGATCTCCGGTGAAATCGGTCCCAGCATAAGGCCAATCTTCAACCACGATCAATTGACGCCGTAACCACCCAAAGAACTCGGGCCTCCAAGACATATATTGTCCTCCTCCTGACCTGGGCATAAGTGCTGCCCAGCGAGCCATCCTTGGCTCCCTCGGTATCGGCTCGAAAACTATTTCCCCTTGGCCTTGGAAAATGGGTAGTCGTTCCAGGATGAATGACACTAGAATGGAACCGTAGCCAAACTGCTTTAGTTTGGCTTGCTTGCATCTTGTAAGTTGCCTCTTGATATTGCTTGTCACTGCTGTAGCCCAATCGAACAGCGTAGGATTCATACACTCGGAGGCTAGTATAAGTTGGGCCTTGGTTGCCTCATGTGGAGCTTGTGATCCTGCAGCTCGTGTAATGGTATGAAGCACTACCCTGAGCGCTAGGTCGCGGACAGTGTGGATTTCCACCTTCCCGCTCCCCGATCCTGTTCATGCCCCTAGGCACACTCTTGCCATTACCATCTCCATTTTCTCTCCAGAAGGTCTGCTGCCGATTATGATTGGAACTAGACCTCTGCGCGACAATCCAATTATAAAGTAAACATAAGAGACCTCAAGAGCTAATACTTGGTCCCGAAGTTTGAATACTTCCTCATTCTCGTCCCATATGCTGACCAAGTACTGCAGCAGCTCAGGTTGAGCTCTTAAGCATGGTGTAAGGAAGAATTTTTTGAGTCCACAATTCTTGAGTGCATTCATACAGGCTTCGTTTTCCATAGCCATTTCATCTTCCTCCCCATGTTCCCTCTCCTTCCATTCGATAACCATTATGCCCGAATATCTGCATCAACATGAGTAAAAACGCCTTGTTAGATCTCTGTTGCATTTGAAAATCCACATGGATAGCTCACATTTTGAAAACTTAAAGCGGAAAATTGTGTTGCGCCAGTTGGCGCTACCCCTCTGTGATAAAATGTCCATTGGCGCGGGTCCGTGCCCGATACCCGCGCCAATGGAGCGAGCCCTAAAATTTTAAAAGGTTCCCCCCAGAGATCTAATGCATAATGAAAACTTATAAAAAATGGATTAAAATGGAGCTTAAGGGAACGCCTTTTACCTGGAATAGACAAGGATCTGAATGATGTCCCGGATCAGTCGCAATCACCGCCGCAAGTTTGCACACAAACAGACCATTGTTGCTCTCCAAGTGAGGTAAAAAGTAAAAGTAAATTTGTTTTACCATTTGGAGCCTATTTATAACTTTTTAAGTCAAAAATTAGGTTTTAAATGTCATTTTTCTCAATATTTTAATATATTTTTGTCGAAAAATGGATTTTACACTTGCTTCTTTGTGCAGCGACAGGTTTCTTCGCAGCTTCGACGGTGATACAAGTTGTATTTTATACTTTTTCGGACTCAGTAAAAACACGAAAAAGTCATTTTGGAGTCATCTTTCAGCTCTTTTTTAACTCTCTAAACATGAAAAGATTGCCGAGTCCCTTGTCGTTTCGATCTCGTTAAAGTGGACACGAAACGACATCTACCTAGTATACGTTTACCCCTTTTTCGGGCTGGGATGGATTACTTACGAAAAAGGAATACCCTAGCCTATCGCGACTAGGAGGTTTTATCAGACATAGTTTCTACCTTTTCGGATCTGAGGAACTATCTACGAAAAGGGACCATTGGAGTTTACTTTTCTGCTGTCTTTTCAAACTCTCTAAACAT
Source organism: Pinus albicaulis (assembly GCA_034641835.2). Classification (NCBI taxonomy): domain Eukaryota; kingdom Viridiplantae; phylum Streptophyta; class Pinopsida; order Pinales; family Pinaceae; genus Pinus; species Pinus albicaulis. Next base: position 336,425,906 of record CM076574.1, on the reverse strand, counting down.
GAAAAGATGTCGAGTTATTCCTTTGTCAGACTTGTTAAACCCTGATGACATCGGATCCAGTCATAATGACGATATTCTAGTTTCTCCTTCCTAGGGCTCGTTAAATGTACTAGGATGGATTCGTCCGAAGGACATATTTATGTTACAAGCATATGCTATCCCCTTCAAGCTTGTTTTCAAAAATAATTGGGGTACTCATCATAAATGGTGGGGAAAAAATGGAACCAATATCATTTTCATGTCGGCAGTATGTCGCTCTTGAACATGGCACTTGTCTGCATTCGTGTCGGGTTGGGGACATCTCATCTCGTTTTTCACTTGCCTCTATGGGTTTGGGCGATCCCTTTTGACCTCTCATCTGCTCTTTGCCTGGTCATCATGACCTTTGATCTTTTGATGTCAAATACTGCCAAATCCACTGTGGTGCCGCCGATATGTTCAAGAGAAGTTGACCTCTGCAAAATTTCAATCTTCCTCTGATTCTCATCTGATCTTGATTCACAAAGACATTATGTTCCTCTGTCTCGCGTCGATGATGTGGGAAATATTATGGCCCACCTTCGATCAAGGTCACTTCCTGTCGACTTCAGCTCACTAACCAGGAAGATGATCTAGAGACTCCCTTCTGGTACCTTGGAGCCTGCATGCCTCAATGGCAGGTTCTTTGCATTCGACGTGAGGTTTTCATCATTGGCCTCCGATCGAGTGATTCTACGAGTGTTCGACGCCAGCTCACTGATTCACATGCCGTAGATTATACCTATATTACCTTGAGGACCATTGTCATTATTGGTGGTACCTCTCGCGTCTGTTAACTGCTTTCATTATTAGCTGGTAATCAGGCGATGTTCTTGCATGTTTGAATTCAACTCACTTATTCACATGCTTGAACTTGTACTTTGTTTGGGTCGAGATGGAGTGCAAGACCCTGGATTTTGTCTGTTAGGATCCAGGCTGCGATTTTGTGGATTATTATGATTGGTTACATGACTCACTAATTGGATGGCTACGACCATACCTGAGTCTCTTTTATTGATCCTTATCGGATGGCTGCGTCCATGCCTTGGATCTGGATTCCTGTATACTCTGTTATGGATGGTTGCGCCCATACCACATATATATCATGTATTTGAGATATCAGTTGTAGTTCTCTACGCAGGTTTTCCAACGGCGGTGTTTTCATTTGGAAACATTCTCATAAAGCATTTCACCCCTCTCTCTCTTTCGGGCCTCATGCTTTAGGGGGCATCTGTTACACAGCAATTTGTCACCGTCCCTGCAATTCCCCGTCCCGCACATTGGAGGGCTTATTCCATGACCTGTGAGCAGTGACATGATCTGAAAACACTTTCATGGCATTCCCCTAGACATGGACTTTCATTCCTCTGAAGACAACTCCTTGTGAAAAACCCTAAAAATAGAATTTTTATCCTTGGCACGACTGCTCAGTGTCATACCCGCGTCAATGGGGGAAATCCTCCAAAGAGGGCACGCCAACTGGTGCACTATCTCAGTGTTGTACCCGCGCCAGGCTTAATAAGGAGTGTTTTTTAAAAATAAATGGTGGAAGATTGACTCCAACAAACTCCTGAACTGGACTCTAAATCAAGTTGGGACGTTTGGCTCCGGTTCTCCATGTAGAGGAAGTAGTTTTCCACCTCTCATGGAAGCTTCCTTGAGGATATGTCCAATCCCATGATTGTAGGGATCCCAACTCCCCTTCCACCATCTATATAAGCTTGCCATTTCCCTTTGCAAGCTAATCTCCAAGAGCCTTCATAGCCTAAAGAATGCTGCCATAGTCCTCATAGTTCCAAATCAATAGCAAGGAGATTGACGATCGAAGAGAGAGGCTTGTCCCCATTCCCGACAAGCTTTACCGAGATGTATTCCGCTGACGACCCGCCGAAGGAAGATTCAGCGTCAGAGCCAGGTTGTATTTTCCTTTGTATGAATTAATGATAAGCGACTATTGGTTATGGTTCCACTCGTATTGTTCATTATGATCATGAGTTGTGTCTTCTCTGACTGATACATAATTGCATATATCGGGTTTTACTCTTGTGTTTGTCGTGTTTCTTGTGTGTGTAGGTGTTCGATCGCAGAAAGCGAGAGGATTGTGATCTGCTGGAGCAAGGAAACGGGAGCGCCATCTTCCCTACAAACAACAACGTTGGACTTGAGGTAGGCCTTCATCGCAAGTTGGTCTATTGCAATTAGGAACTTGCACCTTAGCGTGATACGATTGTTGCTAGACCCGATCTGGGCTAGTAGGGATCACCTATGTCCGCAGAGGGGATTTACCTCTACAAAAAAATGGTTTCAAATATCTTGGTTTTTGGCTTAAGGCTTGTGGATACAGCTCCAAATATTGGTCTTAGCTTTTGGATAAGTATAAAAAGTGGTTGAACACCTGGTCACACAAATGGCTCTCCTTGGGAGGTCGTTACATTCGTTCTCAGGTTGTACTTCAAAAATTACTTGTCTTCTGGGCTCACCTCTTTTACATTTCAGTGAGTATTTTTGCCTCCATAAAAAGCCATCATCTCCAAATTCCTCTGGTCGAGTGCTAGGGTATCGAGGAAATTTGATTTCTACAATATTGAATTCATCATGCATCGTAAAAGACTGGGTGGTTGGGGTCTCGTGGACATCACCACTTTCTCGCAAGCTCTTCTTATACAATCCCTATGGAGGGAAGCCACGGGAGTAGGCACTTGGTCTTGTCTTTTCCGGGCCAAATATAATATCAGTCGGGATCTTATCTCCCTTTTCAGATCTCGATCCCTCCCTTCTCACATAGGCTCTCTCATTTGGAGGAGTTCCAGGAGGGTCACTCCCCTCTTTGTCAGCTGTCTGATTTGGGATTTCGGAAATGGACAACGAATCTTCTTGGGCACTGAATAGATTCGCAGGTTGATGGCGGAGTTCACTTTTGATCTCCATCTTCAGCATGTGTTGCACAAAAAGGTTTTTTTATGGTCTCTCAGTTTATCTCCCATTGGCAGCAGGGCTGCCCAATTTGGAAAACATCACAACAACTAGACTTAAGGGGTACGGTTGCTGATGAATGGAACTCTGTTCTGCCACTACTTAAATTCGATAGCTTTTGTCTTCATCCGTCGGGTGATAGGATCACTTGGTAAGGTAAGTTGTTTCGATCCTCCCTTGTGCTCAATGACATTTATGATAACATCTTGTTCCATAATACTTGCTTTTTTACAAGAAATTATGGAATCACACCATTCCAATCAAGATTATCCTATTTGTTTGGCTGGCTATGCGAAACAAGGTCCTCACGTGGGACAACTTGATCAAGCAAGGTTTCCATGGGCCTCGTTGTTCTGTTTTTTTTAATCTTGAATATGAATCGGTCGTGCACCTATTCTTTCACTATTTTTTTGTCTTGGGGGACTTTGGACACTAGATCCTGGTCCTTACCTTTCTTTTCTTTCTAGGAGGTGTGGCTGGCCAGAAATAAGTTCATTTTTTTAATGTCACCAATTTCTCCAGCACAGAATCTACATGGCCATACTTTCTTGGCTCGACTCCCTTCCCTCTCATCCTCCTCAGGTTAGAGACCTCTCCATTTGTCTTCGGCCCCACATTGTTTCCATTGCCTCAGGTTTCTTTGATGGGGCACAACAGCATGGTTGTTGTGGATGTGGTGCTTGGAGCAAACTGGAGAAAAATTAATGTTTTTGCATCAGTTGGAATGCAGGCTCAGGTAAAAACATGAGGGTGGAGCTTCTTTCCCTCTGGATTTTTCTTTGGGTGGCATTCAACCTTCAATTAACAAATTTGCATATCTATGGTGATGCGAAATCTGTCATCGATGGAATCTCGGGCCACTCCAACTTCTAACCGCTTGCTCTCCTTTTTTGGTTTCACAGTGTGCAATACCTTCTCAGATGCCTTCAATATCCTCCTATCCATCATATCTTCCAGGAGGCCAACACCAAGGCTGACACACTTCCAAAACAGGGTTTTCTCCTCCAATTTGGGCATGTTCAGGTTCAACAGTTCAGGGATGGTCATCTTCTTGCTCCAAATTTCTATCAGCTTCTCTAATCGTGGTTTATCTTCTGTCTCAGAAGCTTCTGTTAGTCTTTTTTGCCTCATCCATGTGATTCACATTTTTTGTTTTGGTCCTTTTGTCAAAACGTTGTTTGTTTTTATTGGAACCCTGGTAGCTCGAGTATTTTGATTTGGTCCCCAAACATATGGAAACATTTGCATTTGTATTGAACATCTACTGTCTATGATCTCTACTTACAACTGTTTTCTGGCACCTTGCTGCGGAAATCTTTCGAATTATGTACTAGTTTGTTAATCATATTATAAACAATCAGTGTTTTTTTCTCCTTGATAAAAAAAATTATTTATATATATATATATATATTTCAGAGTTATCTTGCATTTGAATTATATAGTATAGAGCCATTTTAAATTTTGATAGTTCTTTAGATATATCAAAGGATGAAAATGAAATCTTTGCATTTAGAAAATTGCAAAAAAAATTACAATTTGAAATATTTTTAATTATTTTTTAGAATATTTTTAACTTTTAATACTTTAGTTTTACTAAAGAATGAGAAAGAAATCTTTGAATGTAAAACTTTGAGAATGAAATCTTTGAATGTAAAATTTTGATAAAAAATTTACAATTTGAAGTATTTTTAATTATTTTCTTAAACAATAATATGATATTAAACACATCTTACCTTATAGTAGAATGAGTTTCTTTGCAAGCTTGAGAACTATTACGATATTCTTAGGGTAAAAGCTAACAGGGTTACTCAACAATATATTTTTGATTGACTTCACAAGGCTTCATCAACTTAGGAGTTGTCTTTAGTGCGATTTTTTGAAGTTTCAGAGAATCTGGTGAAAAATTTTGAGGTAAAATCTTGGTTTTTGTTATTCAAACTGGTTTTTTGACTCTATATATGGATTCAGCACTCTCAAAAATCTCTAGGACACTTCGATTGTGCAAAGTTAGCAATCAAACTTCTCTTTTCAATAAATTCTTGCCGAAATTTAGAGAAATTACACCGTAAAAAATCAGTGTGAAAGCCTTCAAAAAATCGCACTAAAAACTACTCGATCAACTTAAAGAAGTTGATTAAAACATATTTCATAATTTCGTAGTCAGTAGTATTTTTTAATTAAAACCTCAAATTCGGGCGAAATTGCCATGTTCTGTATGTGAAAATTTTTATCTAAATTTCTCTTTACTTTATTTTATCCAGAATAATATTAGTTCAGTCAATTCCAAATCCAGTTAGTGGTCTCTTGCAAAGTATGGGTTTGGCACAATATAATTGCTGCAGGTTTTCTAGTCGTGGCAAATAATAGAAGAGGTCTGTACAAACCGGATGGAGTGCCCAAGTCTTTTGAGATAAATGACCAAATTAGGCAAGGCAGTCAAAGATTTTAAAGAACGTGCTCATTTGAAATAAATGACCAAATTAGGCAAGTTAGTCAAAGATTTTAAAGAACGTGCTCATTTGAAGGAAAAAATGTCCATGAAATTAAAGATGCAACATCATTGATATTTCAAGTCTCTCCCCTGTGCTGCGCACAAAACGATTTTCAAAAATTTCCATGTATATTTTCAAATTTGGGTGATGTATTATATATATTTTTATGAAATAAATTAATAAATAGATATTTAAAAGAAATCATTTTTTTTTATAAAAATGGTTTAGAATGTTATATATAGAGAAATTATAATTATAATTTTTTAATCATAAATCTTTCAGGAAATCATATAAGGAATTTTAAAACCATAATTATAATTTTTTCTTTATAATTTTGGAAAAATAAATTTTTATAAAACTAAATTTATATTATCAATTAATTTATAAAAATTTAAAAATATATTTTTTAATTTAAAATATAAATTAATCAGTTACTATTATTTTTTATGAAAATGATTATAGATAAAAAATAATATCTAATATAATACACTAAAACCCTCAATATTTAAAAATAAATTATATTAAATTTGAAATTTTATATAAAAAATAATAAATGATACAATTTAAATGGAAGAAAGATTTTTCAATATTACTAACATTCTTTTTATTATTAAAATCTGCATTTTAATATTTTCATACTCAATTTCAACGGAAGAAAAGTAACATAGAACACAACCTTAACCCTTCGGCCTTCTCTATTTGTTTAATGAAATGTCCTAGTGTGTACTGTTTTAATCAATATAATTTCATTGATGGCTAGTTTTTTAACAGGACTGTAAATGAGGAGGAACTTGACAAAATTAGAAAAGATTTAAATAACAAATACAGGGATCTATTCTAGAGAAAACAGAAGATCAGTGAAAAGATCAATATCTGTCAAGTCAGAATGAGGTGCTTGATTAGCGCAGAGCATATCCCAAACACCCACGTGAATATCAATCTTGTGAATGAGGTGTCTGATCAACGCAGAGCATATCCCAAACACCCACGTGAATATTTTTTTGTCACCTGAATATTTTAAGTTGAAGATGTAATAATCTACATACATTATTAATTAAATCACCTGAATATTTTTTTGTCACGTGAAGGTTTTTCTGGTAGGTTGGGACTGCAGTGCGGTGACCGAAATTTTAGAAATCTTATTTGGGAGGGAGTCTTGTGCTGACAGATACAGCGGACGATGCTTTATTTCTCTTAATTTCTCTTTAAACATCTATATTCATATTCATGGGGGAGTGTTGTTGTGGTACTTAAATTCCTGAAGCATCGACTTAAATTATCGCGCCTCCCAAAATTGGAGGACGGCTTAATTGTTGGGATCGGGGTTCGGTATTCACTTCTCTAAGGACGGACAGCCTATTCCTCCCCAAAATCGACGGTTAAGATGTCAGAGTAGAAACTTTAATAGAGACGGTTAAGATGTGAGACTAGAAACTTTAATAGCATCGATTCCTATCGCTTTGTGGATCCTGAGTGTATAAGGGTGTTCGACAAGAGGGTTGTTTGGCTCCTGGTCGAGGTTTTTCTTTCGGAAACAAATATTTTTCAGTTTATTGGATGGTGTACTTGCTTTAATCTAACGGTGGGCAGTTACTTTGCAGGTGCATTTATGGGCCAATACACTGAAAAGTATTTGTTTCCTTCTCTTTCTGGGGGTTTACCTACTCATATTGACCTGGAGTGGGATGCAGTGGTTCACCTAAAGCTTATCACCTACTGGCAGACACCTTTCAGATGTCATTTTTGCGATGAAATGGGTCACCTAATGCGACAATGCCAACGGTGGAGGAAGGGGAATTATGATAAGCATTTGGATACTGGTCGGGTGTTGAAAAAAGATGGATATTTCCGTGTAGCACTAACACGTCATATGGACTATGTTCAGAACAATGCTCATACTCCTGATATATCAATTTCGATTTCTCCTTTTCCCTCTAATGATTATGCACATATGTCTGTTGGGGCTTTGGAGTCTGATCCTAAGTGGGGGTTGGGTGTTTTAAGACGGTCTAGGTCGATGTCGGATGGGGGGAATATCTAGGCTCTAACGGGAGGCTTACATGAGATGTCGGAGGTGAATCAATGGATACCTCTACCTCTTCCTGGCTTTCCATCAGCTGAGACTTCCCAACATAGGCACCTTGACCACCCTCCTTATATATACTCGCATCCAGCTCTTCCGTTGACTGTTCCCCCCTCCATGTCTCCTTCATGCTCGTCGTCGTCTTCTCCGGGTCGAGACACTCCTTTATCCCCTCGGAATTCCATAGGAAGCGACCTGGAATTGATGCTCCATATCCCGGAAGCTCAACTTGCCCCTCTAGTGGTTAATATTGGCCAGCCTATGTCTTCCCCTCTCGTCATAAGCCCCTAGTCGATTTCTAATGTTACCATTCGGAAAGGGAAGGGTAGACTTCGTCTGAAGAAAAAATCCATTTCAGCGTCGGTCAATGAGCAAGATTTATAGGTACGAAACTTTAGGGATGTTCTAGTGTCACAAGCTTTAGAAAGGCTTCTTAGAGAGTTGGTACCCTCCAAAGTTATTCCATGATGATTATATGTTCCTTGAATTTACAGGGGCTAGGGAGAGGGATAATTTTGTTTCATTACAACAGTTTTTTAAGACTTTGAATCCTTGTTTGATATTCATTCAAGAGACTATGAATATGGTTGAACGATATCTACCTTTCTTTTGTGCCATGTTTCCAGCATGGCACGTGATGGTGTAAGATGCAGAGGGTAGATCGGGTGGTCTGGCAGTGATATGGGATCCCCACTAGGCTACTTTAAAAGATTATAGTTTTTTTGGCAGTATTATTATGACTGGTTTTTTTAGAGGTTTTCAACACAGAGTTCATTTCGTAAATTTATATGCACCTTATCAAGACAGAGCCAATTTCTAGAGGATGATGGAGGTATTGGGGATTCTAACTCTGGACTGCTCCATTATAGCTGGAGATTTTAACTGCACTTTACATGAGGGATAGATATGGGGAGTCCATGGTAGACGAGATCCACTGTTTGAGTATTTAGGGGACCTGATCCGAGACTCTAATCTAAAAGATATCAAACTATAGAAAGAATGCCCAACATGGTATAATGGGAGAAAAGGGATAGAGTTCATAGGGAAAAGGATAGACAGATTTTTGGTGCAGGCAAACCTTATGTCTCAGATGGGGAATGTTAAATCCAGGGTAGATGACCTTATTATCTCTTATCACAGGCCGATTGTAATGGAGTGCCAATTTAAAAGGAAAATGAGCGGCTATCCTTTTAAATTTAACAGGGTGTGGCTTGAGGATAAGGATTTCAACATCATGGTCTGGGAGTTTATAAGCAATCACAGGAGAATTTTCGGGACTCCAACTATGGAATACTTATCACACACCCTCAGGGGTTTGAAAAGGAAGGTCCGGGAGTGGGAGCAAAATAAAAAGCAGAAAATGATTGCAAAATTGAAACAATATGCAGAAGAAACGACTCAGATACTAAAATATATGGATGAAGGCAACCAGTCTTTGGACAAATGGTCAAGGATCAAACATTTGGAGGCAAAGAAAAGAAAGATTTTGCTTATACAAGAATAAACCTGGAGATTAAAGAGTCGAGCCACATGGCTTAATGAGGGTGAAAAAAACACAAAATACTTTCACTCTTTTGCCACCGGGAGGAAGAATTCAAATGCGATATGGCAATTAAATGTTGAGGGGAAATCATATTTCACCACAGAGAAAATAAAGACAGAGGCGGTTAATTTTTTTGCTGGTTTGTACAAGGCACGAGAGGATCCAGGGATAGTGGATCAGTTATGGGCCTTGGAAGAATATCCAAAGATGTTTGAGGAACCTGACAACATCAGATTAAACAGGACTATCAGTACTGCTGAGGTGGTGGGTGTACTTAAATCTTTTCCTCCTGATGAGAGTCTGGGTCCAGATGGATGGACTCCAAACTTCTACATACATTTCTCTGATTTGTTCATTCAGGATATTACCTAAATGGTTGAATAAGCGTGAATGCAGGTTTAGGTTCATGGAGTTGTCAACACTACTTTCTTAGCACTCATAACCAAGAAGAAAGGATCGTTGTCCTTTGAGGATTATAGACCCATATCCTTGTATAACACTCTGTACAAAATTATATCTAAGATCATCGCAGAAAGATTGAAGGAGGCTTTATTGAGACACATCTCCTCGGAACAGTCCGGGTTTCTTCAGAACAGAAGCATCCATGATGTTGTTGCTGCTACTCAGGAGATCCTTCACACCATCCAATCTCGGAAATTGGAAGCAGTGGTCATGAAGGTGGATCTCAGTAAAGCATACGATATGGTGGACTCGGGCTTTATGAGATTGATCCTTTATAAGATCGGTATGGCCAGTGTCTCGGTGGACTGGATCATGGGATGTGTCTGCAACACATCTATGGTTGTGATTATCAATGGATAGGCATCTGCAAGATTTTTCAAACCGGGTAGGGGTCTCCGCTAGGGGTGTGCACTATCACCCCTTTAATTTACTTTGGTCATGGATGCTTTTAGCACCAAAATAAAGCAGCTTGTGGATTTGGGTGTTATACGTGGAATTAAGGTTACTACACAATGGGAGATCACACATAGTTTTTTCGTCAATGATGTACTGATTTTTGGGATGCTTATAAAAAGATGTTGGGAGGCCCTTTATGACATTTTTCAAAAAAATATGTAATGCTTCTGGGATGGAGGCTAATGAAGGTAAGTCTTGTATTTATCATTCTGTGGGGGACCGGATGATATCTGACCATATTGGGTCGTTGTTTAATTTTAGAACTTCAACCCTTGACGAAGGTTTCACATACCTGGGTTTCGTATGAAGCCCTCTAATTATTGGGTGGAAGATTGGTGATGGCTCTTGGATAAATACCGAAGAAGAATTTATGGTTGGTCATTGAAGTGGTTTTCGAAGGGAGGGAGACTTGTGATGGCGCAGGCAGTCCTACAACAATTCACAATGTACTGGGCACACCTTTTCTTCATCCCAAAGACCATCATTGACAGAATAAGGAGAATTATGGCAAATTTCATCTGGAATGTAGGTGGGGAGGAAGGCAAGTACCATCTAGCTAGATGGGAGCTAATCTCAAAACCAAAGGATTGGGGGGATGGGGACTATTGGATTTGGAGGCCTTCGGAAAGGAATTTCTTATGAAATATATATGGAGGTGCCTACATACACCTGGAATATGGAGCGACATAATTAAATATAAATATCTTCGGTTGCAGAGTTTGGAGGAACTATACATCATGGGCTAGGAGAAAACGACAAAGGGATCATATATATGGAGGGGATTTTTGAAAATATGGCCACTATTCAATGAAATGTTAAGGTGGCATTTCGTGAACGGCCAGAAAATCCTGATTGGTCACACAAGTATCCAGGGTTATCCACAGACCCATCTCCTCAGTGCGGAATTGGGGAACTATCTGAACGGTGAAAGAATATTTTATCTAGGACAAGCAATTAAAGAATGGGTGGAAGGAGTACCGAGATGGATGGAGGCAGAGGAAATGGAACTACAAGAAAACATGGGAGCAGGGTGGTCGATATACTTGGAAATTTTAAGAAGTATGGGACTTAGCAGAAGCAATACGAGAGATCAGGTCATATGGGGCAGTATAATGAACAAAGGTCAAATTAGAATCAGTGACACCTACAGAGAGTTGATCCATGTAAAATTTGGACAGGAACAGAAAAGTTGGTTTAGTGAGATATGGAAGGTTAAAGTACAGACAAAAATGATTATTTTCTTCTGGCTTGTCCGGAAGGACAAAAATCTTACGTGGGACAACCTTCAAAAAAAGGAAAGGTAGGGCATGGGATTTGTCTACTATGCATGGGGGAGAATGAAGACAACAACCACCTTTTCTATATTTTTCCTTTTGCACAAGAGATACACATCTCCCTAAGCAAGCATTTCAAATTACAGGATCTGATTTAATTGACCGCTGAAGATTGCATAAAATGGTGGTTTAAGAAAGGTAAATAATTTAGGAACATTCCTATCATTTTTCACTAGTGTCTGTGGTGTTGTAGGAACAAGTGGATATTTGATGAGCAGGTATGTACATCTGATAAGGTCTTATCACTGATCATTCAGCACTGGGGAAAACTGAGAATCCAACATAAACCTCCAAGTGACCTTTCAAAAAGACTCAAACCTTTTGAAATCCATTACCCAGCTGGTATTTTCGATGGGGCGGCACAGAATATGAGATGTGGTTGTGGAGCGTGGTTAATGATCACTCCCCAATGTCATAATAAAATACATTGGTATGGAGGCCAGGGGACAAATATGAGGGCAGAGATGTTGGCATTGTGGGGATTTTTGTGGTTTACGAAGCAACTATATATAGATAAGTTGTGGATTTTTGGGGATTCACATGTTCTCATTGATCATATGAAAAATCGAACCTCGCTGACACCTGGTCATCTTACAGCTTGGCTAGATAGGGTCAATGATATGCGACGATCCTTCTCCACTATAACTTTTACTCATATTTTCAAAGAAAAGAACATAATGGTTGACCGACTCTCTAAGAAGGGGCTGACTCGGATTTTTGTAGAAATGCAATATGAACTCATAGATGCCTCTAGATGTGGAGAAAAAGGTATAGTAAAAAAATTCTGAAATGATGATCTCGCCAGAGACGATGTGATCGAGTTTTCATGTGTAAATGTTGATATAAGAACATTCATTATTACAGGAAACATTACAGTTACTCATGATTTTGGTTATAAAGAGACAAGAATTTTCTGTTGGCAAACATAAGCGCAAAAGTGAGGAAAACATATAGAAAGTTGGCTTTAGCAGAAGAATGCACTAAGATTTTTCCTATCTTATGAAAGAAGTAATTCCACCAATTGTTAACATTTTTTTTAAACCTTCCCGTGCTAGGAAATATTTACTATTTTTGAATTTTTGAAGATTGAAATCAAAACATAAATCTAGATGTAATACCTTTTTTTAATTTTGTGCTAGTATGTATAAACCAGATGTTTTTTCTACTAAAATATATATATAATCAAAACATAAATCTTCATGTAATACCCTTTTGTAATTTTGTGCTGGACGTTTATTCTACTGAAATATATATATATATATATATACATATATATATATATATATATATATATATATATATATATATATATATATATACATATTTGTGTGTGTAGATTTTTTTTTAACTATAATAATATAATTTATTTTTTTAAATATGTATTTATTTTAGATATCATTTTTTAGATTCAACTGCGTTAAGTCATTCATCTATGTCCATTTCCATTACAAGTAGTAGTAACTGATTAATTTCCCATGATTTTAAATAGTCCACTTAACACTCATGCTCACAGAGATCAAGAAAAAAAGGTATTTGTTTTTATATTTTATTATTGAAAGTTAATAATGTTATTTATCATTATTATTTAACAAAATTCAAATGGGTTAATTTATAAAAAAACTAATTTTTATTTTTATTAAATGTTTTTTTTTTTTTTTTTTGAATCATTAATTTATTTTTATAATTTTGGAAGAAGATGAGTTTTTAAGTTAAATATATAAAAATTAGATTTTCAAAATAAATTTTCATTCTAAATAATATTTGATAGAAAAGTGTATTTAGTGATTGTTCTTGAGGCTGTATTTATTTAATAGGATTATGGGTTTTCTAGTAATATATAGTATTAATCACATACATTAAATTAAATAGTATGATAATAAGCAATTTAACTTTATGCTAAAGAGGAAATATATTTATTTTAATGATTTTGTTTTTTTCAAAGTAAGAAAAAAACTTACAATATTGAAGGGTATGGCAAGAATCTCTATTAATAAAATGGACCCTTACTTCAAAATGCATCATTGTATAGGGTGATTTGAACCTTGGTCTTTTGAATATCAAGAATTTCACATATCTTGGATTAACCAATTAGGTTGTTCCAAAGACAATTTTCAGAGTTTGATACTGGACATTACCTCAACACAATAGACAATTCAATTTGTTTCCTTGTGTTTTTGTTTTTAGCTTCTTTAAGTGTTCCTTTGAACCTCTCAAAGCAATTTCTAGTAATAACATATAACTCCATTCTTGCCAACTTGTTTGACAAACAAATATAAGATGATGCTCCTCACCATCTCGACTCAAATTATGGCATACAAATGAATTATCAAAATGATATAATTATAACATGGTTAAAAAATCCATATAATTATAACATGGTTAAAAAATCCAACATTTGTTTGTCAAATATAAGATGATTCTCCTCACCATCTCGACTCAAATTATGGCATACAAATGAATTATCAAAGTGATATAATTATAACATTGTTAAAAAATCCAACGTTTGTAAATATCACATGTAAGGTTTTACTTATGCAATCCTTGGTAATAGAAACTAAACAATGTCCCATATAATTTTATTATGTATTCATTTATTTGATGTAAATTGAATAAACACCATCAATAAAATCTCTCTCATAATCATCATATAAGTACATATTTCAAATATGATGAAACCGATAGGTTTTTCTAGATTTCGCGCTGAAGATAGGCTACCCGCGCGGGCCTGTTGCTGCTACTGCGCACACAGCGCGACCTAGCTCTCTTTCTCAGTTGCCATGGCCCATGGAGGGGGATCCGAAACCCCGCCCCCCCCCCCCCACACCCCCTTCCTCCGGAGGTGTGTTCTTTCCATAACCTAGTGGCATCAAGTTGCAAACGCCCTCCAACAGCATTGCAGTAGAAATTTAAAAAAAAAAAAGGACAGCATCCCTTCGGTGGCTCTCCTAGAAGAAGATACATGTAGATCAGCCCTAAACCTCGTAGAAAGAGGCCTCATAGGGCAATTCACGGGCCTCTGGCCTTCTCCCAAATCTATAGAAGATTGGGTCAAGAAGAACTAGATCCCATTAACCAAAGAAGGCATCAAATGCTACTTTGTCAGCAAAGGTTTTTTTGTGTTTGTGTTCAAAAGTGCAGAGGATAGAAGTCTTATATTCAGGAACGGCCCATATTTCATGGGGCTGCAAGACTTATATTTAAACAATTGGTCGCCTGACTTTGACCCCTCCCAAGACGTGCCTACAGTCGTTCCAGTTTGGGTGCGGCTCCCCCACCTCGCACTGCGTTGTTGGAACCAAAAGTCCCTCCATATTATTGGCAATACCCTCGAAAATACATTGATCAAGCTGTTAGAAAAGATCAGTATTCCTATGCCTGCATATGCGTCGAGGTAGATCTGGAAGAAGGGCTACCAGAAGCAATAAACCTAACAGTTGCTGGATGGTCCCATATACAAGAGCTAGAATATGAACAGCTCCCTTTCAAATGCAGACATTCCACGGTTATGGACACTTTGCGAGATATTGCAAGAAAAAGGCTGAGGAGCAAAGCAAGAAAACCAAAGGTGAGTAGTGGACTTTGGTCCAGAAAATAGCCCAGTCAAAAGCAAATGGGAAAGGAACTTCAAATGGGAATAACAACACAGCTCAGGGAAATGAGGAGAGGAGATCTATTCCCATCTCGGATGAGACTCCAACCCCCAACAACAAGGAAATCACTTCTCTAGCCCCTCCAGAAACAGCATCGGTCCATATGGAATAGAACGAGGCCCCTCCCTTAAATAAATATGGTGAAGAAGCAGCCCCTCTTGGATTCTCCCAAGGTAGCCCCTCTAATCCTTCATATGCAGAAATAGCAAAGAAAAAGTCGGTAGACTACTCTTGTTCATCAGAGGATGAAACCTTTGAGAGACCTACGAAAAGGGCAGGAAGGAAATCCCATAAAGAAGTCAGGGAAGAGGAGGCAGAAAGACTAAAATGCAAAGAAGCCAACCCACTATAGAAATTTCCATTGAGAGAAACACCAGAGAAAGGCCTCTCAAGGGAGGACTCTCCAACCCCTCCCCTGGTAAATAATGCAGATAGTCTCTTGGAACTGCAGAAGCTTGGGGAACCATCCAAAAATCGAACCTGTCAAAGATCTATCGACAAGAGACCCCCTAGACATCCTCATGCTCCAAGAGACTAACATCGAAGGGCAAGCCCTTCTGGAATCAGCAAGTCCAAGTGGAAGAAAAATGAAGGCAAAGCAGTAAGCTCGAGGGGAACCTCAGGTGGCTTAGTAACTTTATGATCCGACGAACACTTCCATCTGCTCAACTCTCATGAGACCTAGCATTGGATCTTCACTGAGCTAAAGCACCTCACAAGTAAGTTGACTTTCGCCTTATTCAATCTTTACGTCCCTGTTCTTTATGCTGAAAAAGGAGAGTGTTGGAACTCCCTCTCCGACTTTCTAGAGCTTCACTCCCCCAGTAACATCATTCTAGCCGGATATCTTAACATTTTCCTGAAACCAAAGGAAAAGAGGGGAGGTAACAGCAATAGAGACCAAATACCACTGTTGGTGGAAGAGACTAGTGGGACCTTCTCGATTTTAATTTGATGAGAGGCCTCTACACCTGGACCAACAATAGAATAGGGGATGACCACATTTCTGCCTGCCTAGAAAATTTTCTTGTTCAAGGATCAATGGTGATGGAGAATATGTTAATCTCAACTAAAATGCTCCCTAAACTCACCTCGGATCACAAGCCCATTCAACTCCTTGTGGAAGGCGAAGAAGACCTGGGCCCAATCCCCTTCCGGTTCAGCCCTCTCTGGATAGAAAGAGAAGGATTCTTTGAAACCATTCAAGCAGCCTAGGCCATACCAATCAATGGGTCCCCAATCTATGTATGGGAGCAAACACTAAAAGCCACAAAGAAGGCCTTGAAAGAGTGGATAAGAAAACCCATCAAAACTCCAACTAGTGAGAGAATAGAAAAATTTCAGTCGTTGAAAACCCTGCAAATGGAAATGGAAGATACAAACATCAATCCTGAGGTGTTAAATAAAGAGGTGCAAGTCCAAATCTCCACCCATCGCTCCTTCCAAATGGAAGAAGAATACTGGAGAATCAAATCCCGAAGCTTGTGGCTCAAAGATGGGGATCGGAACACCTCCTTTTTTCACCATCAATACAGAGCCCGTCTCTCCCGCAATCATATCACTGAGATCACAACGACAAATGGACAGATTTGTAAAAGGCCTAACCAAATAAAATTAGCAACAGAAAGTCACTTCAAAAACCTATATGGGCCTGGGATTGATGGCAGCGAAGAAGATACAGATGACCTCCTCTCAAACATCCCCCAACTTGTCAACCAAGAAGACAACCAAGCCCTCACAAAGCCCTTCTTAGAAGAAGAAATTATTAAAGTCATATGGGAAATGGAATCAGACAAGGCCCCTGGGCCTGATGGCTTCTCGATCCACTTCTACAAAGTATGTTGGGACATTCTCAAAACTGATTTGATGAAAATGATCAAAGTATTTCTCATCAAAGAAAAGGTAGGGGGGGCATCAACTCAACCTTCCTGGACTTTATCCCAAAAGAATTCAATCCCGAAACGTTTGAAAAATTCAGACCCATTTCTCTTTGTAACGCCTCCGACAAAATCTTAGCGAAAATCCTTGCAAATAGGATCAAACCTCTGTTGGGGAAACTCATCTCCAGCCCCCAAGGGGGGTTTGTCAAAGGCAGGCACATCATGGATAATGTAATTCAAGTGCAGGAAGCAATTCATTCCTGCAAGCAGCGGAACGAGAAGGGGATGTTGATCAAATTAGATATGGCTAATGCCTTTGATAGGGTCAACCTCACCTTCCTCCTCAAAGTCCTCTGATCCTTCAGATTCTCCCCTCAATTTGTGAACCTTATAAAAGCCTTCATAGAAAAGCCCTGGATTGCCCCGTTGGTTAATGGGTGTCCTACATCTTATTTTCAAGCTCAGAGAGGCCTGAGGCAAGGTTGCCCCCTCTCCCCATTCTTGTACATTTTGTTGGCAGACACACTCAGCAAGAAGCTTGCAGTGGAGATGAATACTGGGGTCCTCCCCGGCATAAGAACTTCAAATGGCCTGAATCCTATAAACCATGCCCTCTTTGCAAATGATTCTCTCCTACTTGGAGGCACCTCAATCATAATTTCAAAATCCTTCGACTCTGTCCTCAAAAGATATTGTAGAGCCTCTGGAGCACTTATTAATGACAGGAAAATCTCAATGTATGGCTGGAATGTCGATCAGCACAAACTCAATCGCTTAGCCCAGCATCTTGGTTTTGAGGGCTTTCCTCAGTGGGATAATATCAAATACCGCGGTCTGCCTCTCACATCTGTTGTCAACAAAATATCACTGTGGCAGGGAATAATCAGCAAAATAAAATCCAAGATTGCCTCCTAGGGACGTCACTGGCTCACCAAGGGAGGGAAATTGATTCATATCAAAACGGTGTTGTCTGCTCTTCCCATCTATCAAGCATCCTTTTTACTTGCTCCAAAAAACATTATGGAACAGATCTCCATGCTTTTGCATGAATTCCTCTGGCAGGGAGGAAAAGGAAACCAACAAAAAATTCACCTAGAAAACTGGGATCTGGTGAAGTGTCCTATTGATGACAGAGGCCTCCAGATACGCGATCCTTCCCTTGCCAACCTCGCTCTGGGCTGCAAACTCCTTTGGAAAATGTACGTTGATCCAACTCATCCTGTCAGCGAAACTCTCAAAGCCAAATATGCATTGGGATCTTCTCTTAGATTTATGTCCGCTGGAAACACACTCCCAGGCACGCAGATCTGGAATCTTTGTCGCAAGAGCATAACCTTCTTCAAAGAAAATCTTTACCGCATACCAGGCAATGGAAAGAAAACATATCTATGGGACGATCGCATTATGGATAAAGCTCCCCTCAATAGCCACGATGAAATTAGTGATCTACGTTGTTGGTTGCTCAACACTGGCATTCGCAGGCTTAGTGACATCTTTGCATGGGATAGAAACAACAATTGGCATGCCTGGACGCTTCCTAATGTTCCAAAACACCTGTGCCACCAGCAGTTAACTTTAAAAAATCTGCTCATCAATTATGCGCCTATCCACAATGATACTCCAGACAGATGGGGATGGGGAAAAATTGGTATTTACATAACCGCCTCAAGATACATAGCTTTGCAACCAAGAAAAGACAGAATTCAGTCTCCAAAGCTATAGAAGTAGGTATGGGATCCATTCGGGCTCCCCAAAGTTAATTTTTTCTTCTGGACCCTCTTACATAATAAGGTGCTGACAAGCGAGAACTTGGTAAAAAGAAACATCGTCGGTCCACATAGATGTGTACTATGCAGAAATGCTAGTGAGACTGCTACACATCTATTCATTGATTTCCCCTTTACAAAGGAGGTTTGGGATATTACTCTCCATGGTTTACAAGCTAATTCTCCTCAAAAAAATTCAGTGGCTGAGCTCTATTCCTCATGGTTCCAATGTTATCGCCATAGCATCCCCAGCAAATCACTATGGCACCGAGTTTGGCTCTCCATTCCCAAATTTATTTGCTGGAAAATATGGCTAGCCCAAAACGAGCAGATCTTAAATGATAATCCCCGTCATCCAATAAAGGTAGTAGCAAAATCCAAATCTCTTCTCCTCGAATTAGTGCTACAACAAAACCACAAAGCAGACACCTCTCTTCTCCCTGCAAAAAAGAATTGGATGGAAGCCCTAGGCCCCCATGTTAGGGAAAAAACTTTGGTCCCCCCCCCCTTCCTCAGCAACCCAAGATGGATATTAAGATAACCAGATGACAGTTTTCAAGAATGGTGGAGGAAGCAAAGCAAAACAACAATCTTCTTCGACGGTGCATCCAAGGGAAACCCCGGGGTAGCAGGCGCAGGTGGTGTTATCTACTCTCAGGACAGATCAAGAAAATATAGTTTATGTTGGGGACTTGGTCAACGTACAAACAACCAGGCAGACATTCTAGGCCTCATAAAAGCCTGCCACATTTCTCGAGATAGAGGCATCAAAGTTTTCCAAGCATTCAGAGATTCAGAAATCCTTATAAAGAAGCTCAACTCGGAAGACTAGTTTAATAATATTGTCCTCAATAAGTCACTGCGAAGATTAAAGATCATGTTGCTCGACTTCACCTCCTTCCAATTCTTCCATATTCTCAGAACAACGAGGCGGATTCCATGGCAAACAAAGGATGTCTTCTCTCTCCAGGAGATCTCAGTATAAACGAGGAAATCCCTCTCCAAACATGCATCCCTTGATCCAAGAATTATTTTGTAATAGGAAGAGTACAAGTTGTCATGTAATGCTATGTAACGCTGGTTGATTAGGTCTCAACCCAACCAAATCCCTCCAATAAATAAAATATACCCGTTCCAGTTTTTAAAAAAATACGATGAAGGATTTAAAAAATAGCCATCAATAAACCTAAAATAGAATATCCATAATGCCTTTCACTTATATCAACTATAATTTGGTTTAAACTTCAATAACAACCACCTTTCACACATTTTACACATGAGAATAATCAAAATTTAGAATGGATTTATAATTTAATTCATACTGCATATCTTTGAACGATTTATAATTTAAGTCATACTACATATATAAAGTTATCTTAGATATATCTATAATAATTAAATAATTTTCAAATTTATAATTTAGTATTATTCATCTTTTATAATTATGAAAAATATAAAACATAGTTTATGGGGTTTTGGATAAATGGTGATCGGGTGTTGTTCTGTTAAGGAACTCCTTAATGTGAATACATAGGTTCAATTCCGCGCTTCAATCAGAGTGATATATTGGACATGTTGAAGATGTAGTCCTCTCAAACTTACCAAAAAAAAATACAAAACATTATTTAACAATTTATATACATATAAAATAATTGGTTACATGTTTTACCCTTACCACATGTGAGTTGATGCACTTTGTCCATTCAATAAGCATGATATATCGATTGTGTTTGGAAACATTGTAAACTACAATTATGTTTTCAGATATATATATTTAAAAAAATGGAGATCAAATTATTTTATTCTATTAGTGGTTAAGTATGGTTAGCACAGATGATCAACTCAACAATATTATGTGAAAAATTACACAATTAAACAATAATAAAACCCAGCCTAGATTCATCTTAAATTGGATCTACTAAGCACTAAAAGGAATCAAATCTCTTGAGATGCAAACTTCTTTTAAAGTGAAAAGTTTTGATCATTCTCAATGCTTGGTAAATTTAAAATTAAGATGGATCTAAGTCAAATAAATTCAAATCTAGTTACATAATCATTATATAATTATATGATAAAATGGATCTTAATCTATAGATAATATTTTTATGTTATATATTTTATGTAATATGTGTATTATGATTTTGTTTTATCTCTATAAAAAAAAAAAAAAAATCATATTTTAATTAATAAAAACAAAATTACAATATCACAAATTGAATTTTATTATTTTTATTACTTCTAATTTTTTTTATTAATTGAGCCAACACTTAAATGTTTGTACTCATTTATGAACATTACATCATGTCTTCCATATGGGGCTCTATCTTAATGTTGAAAACATCAGCATCAGGATAAAATCAGCAAGGGTTCACAAAACAAAAGTAATTTTAAGATACCATCAAAATATCTATAAAAATTGGCAAACATGGGCTAGGCCAAAAAATCATGATTTCCCAATAAAATAGGGTGTTGTCAAGATATTCGCAAAACTACTCTAATTTACTTTTATCCAAAATTACTCCAAATAGTTTTATCTTTTATTATTTTTTTAATTAAGTCTACATGTAAATGTTTACAAACAAACATTTACACCACTAGATCATCGCCTCCATACTAAACTATATAATACCTTGGTGCAAAAAAAAAAAAAATCAAATTCATAATTCAGTTAAATTCATTTATTATTTCTGTTATTACTTATGTCTTATTATTAATATTTTTTTAATGTAATGCTTCACTAACATTTCATCTAAAACTTCATTATGACATCTCCTCCATACTACTTTCCAAAGTACTTCAAGGCATAATAATTAGAAAATAATATAATGATGCTATTCAAATTCCTTATCATTTAAAATTAACTTAGTTGTGTTGGTCACTAGAGTGGGTTGAAATGGGTCTATTAAAAATACTATAATATATGAAATTAAAATTTTAAATTTTAATAATGGTTTTTAATTTTTGAATTTAGCCGACAATTTTAGATGAGATTGTGATTTTTCATTTTATTAAATGTATTTTGAAAGCATAGATGGATTAAACACATCGACAAACATACAAAGCACTTGGGATTATACTGATCTAAAACTTAAATTTACAATTTCAATAAATCTTCATCAAAATCCTTTTAACATCTATATAATTTAATAAATAAAAAAATATATATTAAAATTCATATGAAGTTTCAGCCATACCGTTTATAAAACCCATAGATTCTCTGTTTTTATTTTATTTTAATTTAAATAAAAGAAATCTTAGGTTATAAAATTCAATCTCTATATAGTAAAATTCAAAGTCTTGTTTTGATGAAGAAAGTGCTTTGCAACTCTTGAACTTATGTCAATTGCATATTTTGAGAATATCTCATAATCTAACGCTCCAGAGAAAAGTTAATTTTTTACTCAAGATATTCCTGAAATCTACAATAAACATAAAAATAGAGAGAGAGAGTATATATATATCACATATAGCTTTAGAAGCAACAACTTTCCATAGCATATATATTTCAAATTAAAATTACAAATGTTATATATAATCTATATATATCTATAAGTAATATGTGCACATATTATTTAAAAGTTCATTTATAGAACTTTTAAGGTGTTTTTTTTTTATATATTTAGATATCGATTGCTTCGTTCCTGATATCAATTTGAATTGATAACTCGGGTGGAAGGAAAGAGATACAGTGTAATCATGTCAGCAGGCCATCATACATTGAATTGCGGGAAATTTGGATATCTTTGGTGTTGCAACTGTCATATATAAATGAGCGACGTGTGCACCATTAATATATTTTAACATTATTTTATATGTTTCGTGTGTATGAAGCAACGACGCATTGATTTGAATCGAATATCGAATTGAAGTTTACAGAGAGACAAAACACCTCCTTTATATGTATTGTATTGATTACAAAACCCATGACCTGTATTCCCCAGTCACTATCGACATGTTTTTCACTTTCCCCTCCACTGTCAACATTTATTTAACTTTGCATCTCTCTATAAATATTGACTATGACATGGTCTTCCCTTCAAACTTTTCAGTTCTTGGAAATGCCCAGACATACAGAAAAGGCCCAGAATATTCTCAAGTTGAACATCATGAATAAAGTAGTGGCACTGATGTTGGTTGGTGCCTAATATTGTCAGGCGTCTTTGTTAAATAATGACCATGGATTTTTTATAATTATTTCCAGTTATGTTGAGTTTAAATGGGATCAGCCTCAATCTTTAATGGAAAAATGATATGTCTACCTGTATAATGATGTTGTCATCAATATTTGTGGGGAGTTTGGGCAATCCATTGCACAACTTGTATCCTTCATCATAGTTTTCCATCCTCAATATCTCTGGTCAAATTTGAATCAATACTTTCAATAACCTTATATGGATTACTCTTCATATTATTTGATTTTTTTTCTTCAAAAATAATAAATTGATTTTATAATTTTAAAAATATTGATATCTAAAAATTTGAATATGACACGTGTGATTACCCATAATTGATTTGTTCGTGGAATGTAGAACTCACAACATTTCTGATTGGAATCGTGATTTTTCATTCTCTGTGTATTTGTGGCCACAACTATTTTATTTTGATTAGTCAATATAATTTAAACATTCACTAGAGTTTACATTTAATATCTAATTGTTATTGTTGGATGTATTTTTTGAAAGCAATTTATTGGCTGGAAACTGTGCCAAGAAACCAATTGAGCCATTTTAGGTTCAAGTTGGTGTTTGAACCAGAAAGGTCTCCCTAAGTGTTAGGAGGCTTTAATGTTGTTCATTGTCACTGAACAACAGTCTATGAAAAACAATGAGCAGATCTAGGGATTTCTGGATGGGTGGTTACTAATAAATCACAAATCAATTCTTAACAGATAAATCTGTCTCTTTCAAAGGCATGATCAAAGTCTGAACATTCAACATAACATAATAACATAGCTTGAGAGATCAGGATGGAAGACATTAAGAGATATTAGGTAGTATAAACATTCATACAGAATATCAATAATGCCTAATAAGAATAGAAGTGTATAGAACAATCTCTATAGCGAAAAATCAATACATATATGAATTGAATAAAAGCAAAAATTAAATCAAACATATTGTCTAATCAATTCACTAAGTAATGAACACAACTTTGTAGTGGAATGCCAAAGAGGTTGACACTCCACCCAGCCTTTCCCAGATTTCTATACAACCTGAGATGCATGCAGAAAAAGATTATATATTCCTAGAAAATCACTCAAATAAACCAAAAATAAATATAATATTCATTTTTTTTACAAGAAATTTGAAACTGATAAGAAGTCGTCTGCCTCCCAATCTGGAAATGATCCTTTGACTGTTGATATTTTGCCTATAAATCCGAGTTTGTTGAAGCATGATCCTTTGACTGTTGATATTTTGCCTATAAATCCGAGGTTGTTGAAGCTTCTCCCTGAAGGTATGCCAACTTTTCTTCAAACTTGGTTAACTCTGCCACCTGTTCTCCAACTGTTTGTAATTTTCAAAGCCTTTACCTTTCACGTATAACATCTTTTTGGAAGACTTAGATGAAAAGTTACCGTATTCTTGAAATAATTTGTATAATTTACTAGGCATAAACTTAAACTTGATTACGTAGCCACATATCTTCAACAAATGTCCTCAACTTGACGATTCCATTGTACTCTGCCATGCACATCTCTTCAAATCTGGAACTGCCATCCTTGATTGCCACCAACATTTTTTGTGATTTTTTACTCTCGTATTCAGGCCACAACAAATGATTAAAACAAGTGCGAGCACTGGGTAACCGGTCAGAATGTGAACTATTTGTATAAATGGCAAATTTGAAGTTTGCAAGCCCCTTAATTGGAGCACTATCATTGCTTGTTACAAAGAAAAGTAACTTTCTTTTGTTCTCCTTATTATTGAATGAAAAACCTCCCCACCAAAAAAAACACAGATGACATGAATATTGCTTTTATAACCATTTTCATATAATATATGTTTCGCTGGCACTTCGAATCAAGTACAAGACTGTTGCAAATTATATTTGCTGAAATACTTTCAAAATTCAACCCCTGCATAGTTTTTTTAATTCCCTTTTGAATGAATCAAATTATGATGTTATCAAAGTCTTAAGAAAATACTTAGTACATAGGTTACTACTAGGAGAATGACATGTAGTAATGGTGCATTAGCTACCAAATGATTCACAAAACCATGATAGCCTAGAGGAGCACGAAGTGAAAGCAAATTTAATATTTAGTGTACTGCATGTTCCTAAACATTTTACCCATTGGTAAAAGATACATTACACAAAATTCTGGGAGCAACAGTCCTTTCGTCCTTTGGTCTATTGATCAAAATTTGATAAACTTTCCCAAGTTCTACTTGAAGTAACTATTGCAGTAAGAGCATTTCTAAGTGAAACAGAGAGTGCAACACCTTTTATAAGTATAGCCCAAGGAGGTAATGGGTTTACCATTTCTCCTGCATAGCTGGCCTAAAATATGCTGAAAAATCAATCATTCCTCTAGCAATGCATGCTTCACCAATCAGGTGCCACATGTTTCCATATGTTTTGCTTGAACTACCATTGTTGCTAGAAATATTAGAATTTCACTAGAAACATTTTTTTTTACTTTGGAGGGAGACTGATTGGATACATAAACTAAAGATTGAGGGGGTCCCAACAGACTGTCAAACCGTCCCAAAATATTAAGGCTTGATACTAAGGGTATAACATGAAAATCAATCAAAATCCAATACTCCAAAATCATAGATTTTGCATTATTTTGGACCCATACCTTTAGCTTCCCTGCAATTTATTCTTTTAAATATTCAAAAAACCAATTCACTGTCATTTGTAGAGCTAGAGTAAACTTGTGTTCCAAAAATGGCATTTTGTAGCTAAACGATTAACTCTAATTGGCGTTGAACAGTAATTTTGAACCTCTGTAAGAGTTGTAACTTCTTCTGATATATACTCTTCTCTCTCTTGTAATGTCTTCGCAAGAGCTTCCATTGCTCCATCATTTATCAAGAAAAATGATGATGCTTACTTGTCACATATCCTCCATTGTTAATATGTACTTTTATTATTTCAATAGATGGCCTCCTAGCCTTTTAACTATTGTTTGTTGGATATCCTGGTCTACTAGACAAAATCATGGCAAAGATTTTATTATACTTCATCACATCTCCATTCTCACACAGTCAATTTCTTGTGGCTTTTTAGATGTCATTTGGAAGGTTCTTGGATGAACCTTGTTATCACCAAATTGATCTTGATTGGATGCTCATCAATCAACTCAATGTAACTCTTTCAAACCACTTCTAACTGAAGATTAGCCTCTTCAGTTTGAGAGGGCTCTCTCAAAGGGGGATTTATAATTTTGAATAATGATAATACTAGATGGCTAACTCTATGAATTGTAACTTGGTTTTGTATGATTGCATGTTGAAAAATCTAGGCTTGCTACCATTGGGCTTATGGAGTCAACAATTAGTAGTCTTAGTGACAATGGTTCTTCACATGGAAGCTAAGGCAGATAGAGGTTTTTAACAAAGATAACTCACACACACAATATAGGAAAACACAGTCATTTCACTACTAAAGGAATTCAAAGCATAATATTAAGAATTCTGATTAATTAGAGATGAAATCTACAGCAAGTATTTAAACATAAATATATAGATCAATAAGACATCAAAAACCTCATGAGAATCTCAAGTCTGGAAGTAGAATGTCACTTTGTATTACTGATAATGGTCAAAAACATACAAGCAGCAATTTGGTGCAATATTCTCCAACCCCTTGCTTCTTCGATGTTTTGTCTATAAGTAGACATTATTTACAATATGGATGATCTGCCTGGTGGCTAGATCCTCGAATTTTACTATGACCCCTTTCATAAATGAAATCAATAACTTAAAACAGAAAACTGACAGCTACCTTTAAAGAAACAAACTCCTAATAGGACTCTATATCCTATTTATTACATTCTTTTATCCAATCTGTGAAACAGTTAAATGATGGTTACATAATGAATGTCACATGCTCGAAGAACACATGACCAAGTTCACCACCACTTTACATATTTATAGCACCCCTATAATTGTGGAACATAACCCTACTTTTTAGGAATGGATGACCTTCATCTTCAACGTTGTTTTGATTGATGACCTGGCTACATGTGTTGTGTAACCAGCTCCAAAAAGAGAAGAAAAGAGATATCAACGCCTTAGAAATGAGCCACTTCGAGGGGGCAACCTCCAATACATTACATAAATGAACAATTCTTGGATGATACAAATGACAAAACCTCCTTTCTATATATAGGAGTCCATGGGGCCACAATGTAATCCTAATGGGGCCATAATGTAACCCTAGCTAACCTAACAATAATAATTTAAGGGCATAATAATAACAAAATAAGCATAAGGGTACAAGAATAACAATAAGGGGGCTACACTAACATAATAAGGGGCTACACTATTAATATAGGGACTTAACATGCCCCTCTCCTTCAAACAAGTGTTGTCCTCAACGCTTGATTATTTCTTGATGCTTTTGTATAAAATTCTCATCCTCCCATGTGAAATCTTCTATAGGAAAGTTCTTCCACTTGCTCAGATACTCTAAAATTGATCGTACTTGTCGAGTTCTTGTTTCTATGACTGCTTCATAACTTCTTTCGATGTCATGTTGATATTCCTGTTGTTTCATTAGATTCTGCACCAAAGTTGGGTTATCCTTTGAGAGTTGGAGAACTTGTTGTTGATGCTTGATATGATCTTCCATTAATTTATCATCCATATTTGCTATTATTTGATCCTTCAAACCATCCAACTTAGCCTCCATTTCTACTTTTAAACCATCTATTTCATCTTCAATTGCTCTTCGTAAGATTGAAACTTGTTGCACTTGGTACCGTAATTTTGATATCTCATACTGCAATACTTCCTCTTCATGGGTCATAGTATAGCTTTTTGAGGGGTTAATGGCTATGAAATTATCTTTTGGAGCCATTATAGAACCCAAATACTGATACAAATTCTAAAATATTCCTTTGGAATCGCTTCAATTGCTTTTTCAAACAAACGTTATGCAATTTTAAAAACCGGATACACACCTTTTTCTTGCTTTTAAGGAGCTCGATATTGCAATTGAATTATCTCTGTAATTGAAAATCTTAAATATCTGAAATTAAGCCCTGTAGTAGTCCTCTGAAGCTTCTTTCAAATGCCACAGGTCTGATCTAATTTGGATTCCCCAAGACAAAGTTATTTCCAATCTCCCACAATGACCCAACTTTGGACTGGTTCAGTAGAGCTAACTTGTACGGCTTTCCACGTGTCACTGTTTTGTCCTTTGTCTCTGAAATTGATAGCGAAGAAACTACAGGCCGTGTACTTGCGACCACTTTTGACGGCACTCCAATCCAATCTTCAGAGAGAGAGTTATTGAAATTTTCCCACGATCACCTCTTTGAGATGAAATTCAGGAGCCTGAAAAAGCACTACCTTCCACAGATCATATCTCCAAAAATATTGCGAACCAAGCTCTGAAATTTTTTGACGACTTTCTTCAGGATTTCAGCTTCGTACCATATGAATTTCAGATTCTGAACCTTCGTAGAAAATTTTTTATAGCGCAAATTCCACGATGACCTGTTTAGGAGCCTGAAAAAATACCTAACTTCCACAGATCATATCTCCGAAAATATTGCGAACCAAGCTCTGAAATTTTTAGACAAACTTCCTCAAGATTTCAGCTTCGCACCCTAAAAATTTCAGCTTCTGAAGCTTCGTAGAAAAAAAGTTATAGCGAAAATGCCACGATGACCTGTTTGGAGCAGCGAAACCCTAGAATCCAAAGCTCTGATACCAAATGTTGTGTAACCGGCTCCAAAAATAGAAGAAAAGAGATATCAACGCCTTAGAAATAAGCCACTTCGAGGGGGCAACCTCCAATACATTACATAAATGAACAATTCTTGGATGATACAATTTACAAAACCTCCTTTCTATATATAGGAGTCCATGTAGCCATAATGTAATCCTAGTGGGCCACAATGTAATCCTAGCCGACCTAACAATAATAATTTAAGGGCACAATAATAAAAAAATGGGGGTTACAAGGGTACAATAATAACAATAAGGGGGGCTACACTAACATAATAAGGGGCTACACTATTAATATAGGGACTTAACAACATGACACTCCCTTTGAGTCATAAATATATGCTAATAAGGTCCACTGACATGTTGGAGGTCTCTAGATGGAAAAAAATTCTTTTAAGATGCTCGAAATCCTTCAACAATTGCTCGCTACTAAAACAGGGCAGTTTCGTAGCAAGTTTTAGTAGCGTGGTTAAAATGGTTTTTTCATCAATATTCTTGACTTCTTTGTTGTTCCAACACCTTAATCATGTCATGACACCTTGCAACCATGGATCTCCCTCCTTAAAACATGCCAAAACTAATTTGAAATGAAAAAAGGCACCTACAGGTTTTTTCATAGCGTATTTTTGGCTTCAAGCCTGAGGTACGCTACGAAAATGTTCAAAAAACCAGAAATTTCTCCTTTCAAGATTATCTTCAAAAATTGTCCTCCAGTTACAAAATTTGGGTTCTTTTCATGTTATGTACCTCCTAAAACATATTCCATCTTACCTTATTACTCATGCAGTGTTTCCTCCTCATTCACAATCAGTTGACTAATGGGCTCCTCTACCACTGTCATTTTCAATCCTTTCTTTTCCAACTCCACATGAATCAGATCCAATTGCTCCTACAGATCTTGCACTTGGTTTTTCAATGCCCTGTTCTTGGATTGCAAGTGCATGTTTATCTTTTTGATATGTTTGACCTCTCCTCTTAGTGGTTGAGTCCACTTTATCAACTTTTATGTATTGTCCAAGGTCTTTGAAAAACTCGTGACTTGATCTTCCCAGATTTTTCTCATTTTTCTCAAACTAAACTTTATCAGCTCTGTGTTTCTTTGCCTCTTGCTTCAAAACTGATATCTCCTCACCTGCCACCTTCAACTGCTCTTTAAGGGTTTCAATTTCTGATTTTTCACTAATTTTCTCGTTACCTTTCTTTGTTCGATAACCAACTCCTCTTTTACAGGTGATGAAAAATCTATAATGCTTGGTGGTTGAGTAGTTTCACTAACCTTCTCAATCTCTTTGCTGCTTTCCATGACCTTTCTTGCATATCTGGTCATTGGCTTTCTAGGTTGAAACATGAAACCAGCATCATCACCTACAAACTCTAATTTTTAGTTGTCTTACTTTTCTTTAACTTTCTTCCTCCATCTTCAATATCTTCATCTTGGACAATGGGAGTTTCTTCAATTTAAATTGCATGCAAAATGTCTTCTAAGTTTCCTTTAGCCACTGTTTGGCTCCTAGTAACTCTCTTGTTGCTTTGTTTGTTGACTATCTGCTTTTGTTTTGCAAGTGTTGTTGTAGGTGTGTCAATCTTCTGCAAAAGCTTTGTCTCCATGCTCACTAGTTTTGGAGGAGATGATCTATTCCCTTCTTCAACTTCCTCTACCACAATTGGTGATGAAATGTTTCTAGGTTTGGAGGCTCTCTTAGGAGTGACAGCATCAATTTCCTAACCACTCATGAAAAGAAAGGAAGTCCAATCTCTATCTAGTCTCTTCAAATCCTCTAACACCAATATCTTAATCAAACCATGATGAAAAAGAGAAGTTTCATTGCCTTCTTTCTTGATTTGAAACTTAACTGACATTTTCCCTAGACTTCTGTATAAATGCAGCAGAACTCTGAGGTGATAGGAGTAGACCATGTGAAACCGTCCTTCACAGGTAAAACACTGTTGGATGATCATCAACAGCTTTGAACAATTATCCTTCATGAAACCCCTGGGGATGGCATTTGTCAAATCAATTTCACTGTGTTCTAGTTTGATGAAGTCTTTGCAGTCCTGCATTATGAATTTTATGCTTTTAAACCATTGTTCCCCTCCTCTAGGGATTCCTATTGCTATTGAAATGTTGTCTAGTGTCA